>PVJL010015089.1:0-25601 GCA_004026885.1 Lyroderma lyra | reverse complement strand
TGGGGCAGAGTCTGTGGGCTCACACTGCTTTTAGGACCCAGGGGTGCGTGAGCAGGCGTGCACACAAGTCCGAAGCTGTGGGTCTGACCCTGCAGTAGGAAGACAGCTGGCCCACCTCTGCAACAAGCCAGGAATGGGAGCCGCAGCCCCATGCAGGAGCCGTGCACGCTGCGCCGCAACTGGCCCACCTCCTCAGCAGACGGAAGGGAACCACAGCCCTGTGTAGGGGCTGTGCGCTGTCCGCGTGGTGGCTGGCTGACCTCTGCAGCGGCCCGGACCAGGAACCGCAGCCCTGTGCAGGAGCCGTGCGCCTGCGCTGTGGGTCCCAAGGAAGCCTAGAGCCAAGATGTCGTCTCTGCAGTTCAGAGTCCTCGCTCAGCCCTGCTACCACTCAAGAGTTCCACAGGCTGGCTCCCAAGGTCTGTCCCCGACTCGCCACTCAAATTCCAACTCCCCAATGACTCCCACTGTTGCTAGGGCTTTTTCTCTTGTCGCCTCTTGGCTTCTCCCCTCCCATGCACGGCAGTCAGCCGCGATCGGGTCCTGTTGCGATCCGTCTCTGCTCCCTCCCCTCTCTCCCGCTCGCCCCTTTCTCTCCAACCCTTAGGTGTTTACTTGCGATGCGTGGATGTCTCAGCTGCTGTTTTTTTTGTCACCAAAGGTCCTCTTTCTTGGATCCTGGGTGGCTGTTCAATTGTGTTTTCTGCGAGAAGCTTTAGGGACCTCCTCTCCAGGCGCTTGTTCTCCTCCCTCCCTTTGTTTCTTTTATCTCATTATTCTCTACTCTTTTTGGAGTGTCCTGGCATAATTGATAGTTTGGAGAGTTTTAGAAAGAGCATTTTTTTTTCTTTAAGGCAACAAACAGACAAGACAAACAAACAAAGAATAACTCATAAACACAGACAATAGTTTAGTGGTTTCCAGAGGGGAAGAGAAGGTGGTAAAAGACGGAAAAGGGGGTCGCACGTATGGTGATGGAAGAACTGATGCTGAGTGGTGGACACACATGCAATATATGGATGATATACTATAGAAATGTACATTTCAAATGTACATAACTGTATTAATGAATATCATCCCAATAAATTTAATAAAAATTAAACGCAAAGCATAATAACACAGTTGAAGCCACCCAGACTCTGAAGCAACATTATGCAAAACATGAGTGATTCTGTTTTGTCAACAAAAACGAGTTTAGTTCACTCTACACTTTTCCCATGAGTCTATTGCCTCATTAGGTGTGCTTTGGAATTTTATTATAGACTTGAACTCTAAACATTCAGTCATTAACGCACACTGAGCACTGTGAAAACAAGTTAGTAACAAACATGAGAGAATTCTTTTTTCTAGCCTTGAAATTTAACTATTTTAGAAAAGAATATCTCACAGGGAATGCGTGTCTCTGTGGTGCTTGTATATGATTCTCTAGAAAGGCATTAACTTTTGATGTTACAATGTCAATGTCAACTTACTTCTTCGTAGAGAGAAAGGACATTTAATATAAACAAATTGTTCTTAAATGAGAAAGCCTCCTGTACTGTAATTAATCATTGCATTACTTCCCAGGGCCTGGAGAGGCCCTTCTTCTACCCCTCTCTTCAGACAGCTACCACAGATTGATCAGAATGTGAACTTGTGATGTAATTAATTTGTCATCTCTGTGTTGCTCGGCTCCTACAGCATGTTTAAAGCATCTTTTTGTGAATTGTACAGACAGTCACTTACCAAGACATTCTTCTTAATTTTTTAAACTTCTCATTATTTTCTTCTAGTCCATGTATTAATAAAATGTAACTCTGATTTCTGAGATGTCAAATTATACTACTAAATTTTCTTCTCTGTATACATATGGTTTTATTTTTACTACCATTTATTTTTTGTTTGTCAGTTTATTTGTCTAATATTGATGTGTTTATTTATAATACCGTTATCTTCTGAACATTTTGTTAAAGTTTTTCTTCAAATAATTATTTTAAGAATGATTTTAATGATATTGAGGAGACTTATAATTTTTTATTTATAGATGAACTTATAGTGCTTTTGAAAGTTTCAAGTATAATATGAGGATTCTTTCACTTAAAGTATTATCATTTTTTTAAACTTCCAAAAAGTTTTTCTTGAAACTTATTCAGAAACATAAAAAATTAATATTAGCCCTTAAATGGATGAGTTATTTTAGCATTACTATTAAAAATAGTTTGATGAATGGGCTAATATATCTGCTTTTGAACATCATGGCCTTGTTCATTATTTTCCAGTTTACCCATTTTACTGTTTGGCTGCTCTTGCCATTCCCTTCCACAGCTTCCAGAGCATTGTGTATTGGTGATTTTTTATTAGATCTATCCCTCTCCAGGACGTTTTTTTCATATTATCTTTGTGTGGGGTAGTAGTTGATCAGGCTATGAATGAGTAAGACCTACAACCAAACAGACCTGTGGTGCTTCAAACCACTCATAGTTAACTGTGTGTTCAATCACTTCAGAGGGTACACTACTCTATTGGAACAAAAATACTCCTCTTAACCTATGTCACTGCCGGCGTATATAACATCTGCTTAGCCCCAGGGAACCTTATAAGGATTTCCCAGTCTGTCTCTCTAGATGCAGAACTTTACCTGAACTAGATATACAAAAGAAAACCCAGGAGGAAAAAAAAGTGTTGTGCCTATGGTCATAAAATCCATGTATTTATTACTACATGCCACTCCTAGTCACTCCCTAAGTCTCAACTAATTTCCTTTGCCCAGAATCTTCATTAATCAAACTACCTCTGAAACACAGCATATTGAGGCAATATAACATAAACGAGTAGAGAGAATATGATGGTAGTAAATAAGTAATTGCTGGAAATCCGTTTTTCTCAGAAAACTGCTTATTTGCATAATGCTGTATGTGTTATGATTTGCCAAATGTGTCACTGACTTTAACCATGTAAAGAAACAATGAATTAATGTAGCATGTACCCAACGTAAGAGCTTGGGAATATCAGTTGATTTAAAAAATGTGCAAGACACAATGCCTGGTAGCATAGTGTGTGCATCATTGGCTCAGCATGAAATAGGAAATGAGGAATGAGAACATTCACTTCTGATTAGGGTTTCTATTTTAAACATCTGCTAATTTATACACATATACCATCTTAATGTTTGTTTTCTAAATACTTCATCATATATAAAAACACTTACTTCTTTGTATTTCGATGGAGTGGATCATTCACTAAAACACTCCACACTCCTAACATTGGTTGTTGATATTTTAGCTAATAACATATAAATTAAAAAATGATAAATTAGCCTAAGTTCTAAACATTTTTCTGCCCTTTTTGTTGCCAGGGGACAAACCAAAATAAATTATTTAAACATTTCCTGTGACATGGCTCTGTGTTAACAATGATATTGCTAGGGGTAGAAATAGAGGCAAAGAACATTTAATTGTGGATATTAAATCTGGATAACTCTTTCAAAACATGGAGAATATATCCTTCCTAGACTCTAAAGTAAATGGTAGAGTAAGAAAAAAATGATCATGCAAGAAAAAAAAAGGAGTAGATATTCAACAATAAAATTTAATTAGTGATAAATCATAATTGGGATATTATTTAATAATGATTGTGCTTTTCCTATCCTTTATGTAGACAGAGACAAGTCTTAATGAATATGTTGGAAAATCCTTATAAACCAGACTTTTTGTTTTATGGGCTAATGAAGCTTATTTTATTTACATTGATGAATAAATCTTTTCGAAGAAAATCACTAAAATTAGAAATTATCTACCTCCTTCTTCATTGCTAAATTTACTCTAATGGAGCTCAGTGTCTCCTAGAATTCATCAACCATTTTAGTATGTACATAGTAATGTTAACTCTAATTGAATTACATTTACTTTTTCTAAGTCTCCCAAACTACTTTTGAGTGGAGTGATAATATATACTCTTAGTTGCACTGAAGTTCTAGAATAGTTCTGTTTTGTTATCTAGTCACATTGTTAGAGAAATGTGATACTGCATTGTAGCCAGGACTCAAACCTGAAATTTGGCCAGGGGTGAGGCTGAGGGAAGCCTGTGCCCTAGAGTTTTCTGGCTTGTTGGTCACTGGTGGGTAACCAAATAACCTTCTCCCTTCATGGGGTGGGTGGTGGAGGTCTCAGTGTGAACTGGGATAAGGGGGCATCTACTTCCACTGGGCAGCCCACATAGGTGGCTTTGGCACCAAAGTCACGATGAGAATGATGCCAAAATCCTCAATGACATTCAGGACAGGTTGGAAGTGATTGTAGCAGAGCGTCCTGAAGAAACTGACATTTCCCTACACACTGAGCAGAGCCAGTATCCATGGGCTTGAGGGCCAGGAGCCACCCTGCTTTCCCTATGCTGCTTCCAGGCTTCTTTCTAGGTGACAGTGAGCCTTTTTGTTTGCTTTTAAAAACCTGTGGATTTGTGTAAGATACATTTTTAATATACAAAAGGCAGTCAAGTGAAATTTGACACCTGGTTGGATCACCTGGGTGACTCTAAATGAGTTTTATTTGTCCTCTTTCTATCTCCAAATCTCCATGTGCACAGGTGACTCCTATATAACACAGTTGTTAGTGTCCTAAAAATGCCTCTTATGTGAATCCATGTTATACAAAATAAAGAACTAGTATAAAGAAAGGGGTTCGTTTCCGAAAATCAAAAAAACAGACTATTGTATTTTATAAGAGAAATATTTCTATTAAAGCATTTTCCACCTCTGTATAATGTGGTAAAAAAACAAAAACACAGTTTTAAAATGTATGTACTTAATACTCCACAATCAAAATGCATTTAAGATTCTAATGAATTTTAAAATTCTGCAGTCAAATCTGATATGACATCCATGCCCAAATGAAAAATTTCAATGAGACTTCTTTTGCTCTTAAAAGCTTTTATTATGTTTCGTGTTGTTGGAGGATTTCCCTAATTTTGAATGAGATCTTTTTTGCTCTTAAAAGCTCTTATTATCTTCTGTGTTGTCCGGGGATTTCTCTAATTCTTAAACTGTGTTGGAATGAAAACGTGTTCTAGGATGCTGTGTTGTATGAGGGTTCCCCCCAATTCTCGAACCTTGTTGGAGAGAGCCTGTGTTATAGAAGTATCATGTTATACAGGGTTTATCTGTATTTATAAAGTGTATATTGCCTTCCCAATCCCACCCAAATTTAATAAAATAGGTATCAGTGTTGAAGGTGGAGTGTAGGTATGAAAGGTATACAAGACTGTGAAAATCTTTTAGTGTTTCCCAGTCCCCTTATGTATTGCACAGTTGACCCTGCTATCAAGGTCATTCTGCTGAAAATAGAAACCGAAGAATTATCATAGTTAAAATTACCCAAAGCAATACACAAATTTAATGGAACCTCAAAATCCCAATGACATTTTTTTTTTCAAAAAAATAAAACAAAAAATACCATCAGATTTGTAGGGAACCACAGAACACCCCAAATACCCTAAACAATTTTTAGGGGGAAAAACCATGCATACACACAAAGCTAGAGGTACCACACTCCCTGGATTCATACTGTTACCACACAGTGGCAGTAATCCAAGTATTAATAGCATGGTATTGGGAGTAAAACAGAAACACAGACCAGTGGAATAGAATTGGGAACTCAAAAATAAATCAAGTATATATGGACAGATAATTTTAAACAAAGGAGCTAAAAGCATATGATAGAAAAAGGAAAGCCTCTTCAGTAAATGGTGCTGGGAAAATTGGAAAACCACATGCAAAGAATGAATCTGAACTGCAAATTGTCACCGTATACCAAAATTAACTCAAAATGGATCAATGACCTAAACATAAGACTTGAAACAATAAATTGTGTAAAAGAAAGCATAGGTACTAAACTTATGGACCTTGGGTTCAGAGAGGATTTTATGAATTTGAACTCAAAGGCAAGGCACATGAAAGCAAAAATAAATGAACAGGACTGTATCAAACCAAAAAGCCCCTGCAAAACAAAAGAAATCATGAACTAAACAAAGAGCAAACCAACCAAATGAGAAAAAATATTTGCAAATACGTGTGCGTGCATGTGTGTGTGTGTGTGTGTGTGTGTGTGTGTGTATAATGCTCAACTCTACTAGCTGTTAGGGAAATGCAAATCAAAACCACAATGAGATACCACCTCTGTTAGAATGGCTGTCATCAAAAACACAGATAATAACAAGTATTGGAGAGCCTATGGAGAAAAAGGAACACTCATACACTGTTGCTGGGATCGTAAATTGGTACAGACACTACTGAAAACAGTGTGGAGGTTCCTCAAATATTAAGAATACAATTACCATGTGACCCAGCAATCCTCTTCCGGTATCCACCAAAATAATCTGAAAACATTTATCCATAAAGATATATGTACCTGAATGTTAATTGCAGCATTATTCACGGTGGCCAAGACACAGAAACAACCAAAATGTCCCTTGATAGATGATTGGATAAAGAAGAAATACTACATATACACAATGGAATATTACTCAGCTGAAAGAAAAGATGAAATATGGTCACTTGTGACAATATGGATGGACCTTAATATTATCATGCTACGTGAAATAAGTCAGTTAGAAAAGGTCGAGAACCGTATTACTTCACTCATATGTGGGATATAAAACTGAAAGCAACAAACAAACAAGAGAAAACAAACAAAAACTCATAGACACAGACAACAGTTTAGTGGTTACCAGAGGGGAAGGGAAGTGTGGGATGGTAGAAGAGGGAAAAAAGGGTCAAATACATAGTGTGATGGAAGGGAAAATTAACTCTGGGTGGTGAACACACAAATGCAATATATGGATGACTTATTATAGAAATGTACACTTGAAACATATATAATTTTACCAACCAATGTCACGTCAATAGATTTAATAAAAAAACACTATGATGAACACTAAATATTTTATATGTCAATTTTACCTCAATAAGCTGTAATTTTAAAAACAATCAGGCTTTCATTTATTTTCTCATTTATTCAGTGAATATTTATTAAGTTATTACATGAATCAGGCATAGTTCAGCCTGGAAATAAATAAATGAATAGAAGAATATGATCATTTAGTAAAACATGACCTTTTTGAGTACAAAGGGCACATAGAATTTTACACAATTTGTGAAATTCAGATAAAGACCTCTACATGTTATTACACTTTATTGTGAGAAGATTGGAAGTTTAAATGTTGAATATCATTCCAGTTTATTATTATTGAGAATGGTGTTTTATTTCTTTATTATTTTAATGTACATAAAATAATTAGTTATGGAGTTAATTTGATAATGTTGAAGATAAGTAAGATCAAATAACAATTGAAATATATGTGATATTTTTATATGAGAGCACAGAAATAGTGGTAAGTTGTTTTTAGTAAATTTATATATATTTATTGTGTGGCTATTAGGCCCATGTAACACAGTAGGCTTATTTGTTCATTTAATGATTAATTCTCAATGCATTTTGCATGGTTTACAGGCTTTCAATATTAACTTAATGATCCAGTCCTCATTTAGATATCAATTTTAGCAATTGGAAATCTTAATAAAAAAATAAATATACCATGTAGGCTTGAAACTTTATTTTTTAAGTGTTACTTAAAGATTTTTTTATACAGTAAATCTAAAGTATATTAATCCTTATTGCCTAGTTTCATGGAGTACATTTTTGGTGATAACTCTTAAAATGAACACTCTCTTGGGTAATCTAATGAGTATGAATTATTCAACATTTTCCACCCTTCACATCTCCTTACACTGACAGGATTGCAATTTTCTCTTATTTGTACCACAAATTCAAAATTAGAGAGCAATGAATTGTATCAATCAGCCACCACACTCTAGGTGAGTGCTTCCACTTACGTTTAGAACACAAAACTTCTTCCACTGAACTTTGATTCTGTTCAAGATATTGCACTGATCTGCGTCCTTTTGCTTTCTAATCTGTTCAGTAAAAAAGATTGTAAAGAACAGGTATACGAAAGCACATCTATAGCTTTAAGCAAGTGTCTTCATGTCCCTGTTTCTAGGAGACTGTCTATTGGAATCCATCTCAGGGACATAAAATAAGTACCTAGAATAATTTAATTCAAGTTTAGTTTTGTCATGTTTTTATTGTTAAATTTATTGGGGTGACATTGGTTATCAAAACTGAAATTACATAGGCTAGCAAAAATTACATAGGTTCCAGGTGTACAATTCTATAGTGCATCATTTATGTGTTGCATTATGTACACATAATGCCATTTTTATGTGTAGATGAATAATAAATCTTTCATTTCTAAAAATTACCTTAACCACCTTATCTTTAACTCTTCTTCCTACTAAATGATCTCTCCTTACACTACACATCTCCCCTTTGTTATGCAGTACCTGGGTGTTCCCTCTTTTTGCCTTGATTAATTTGTCTTTCTTTTTTTCCTGTTAGAAGGCTTAGCTCAGGATAGATTTTTTTCATGGAGCAATGATAAACAAATTTGGCCTCTTACCATTTTTCTCTCACCCTTTTTTTCTCCACTTTATATTTGTCTATACATTTTTTAATATACAGTCATAAATGGCTTAAAACTTATTGATTTTTATCAATCTCATTTTTTCAGAAAAGGTACCTAACTTGCAAACATCATATCCAAATCCCCATATGGAAGGGAAGGAGCTAATAATGGTCCTGAAACAGGTTTATATGTTTCTTTCAACAGGCTTTTATGGTTTTACTGACTATGTGGGCATAACTTATGTGTGGGTACATATGCATGTCTATGACTATGTTGGAGGAGTATTGTTTTTATTATTTAACATTATATATTTTGTGATCTAAGGATGTTAATACATGTAGATCTTATTCAGTTCATTTTGTTATTCTACTCTTTAAATATAACAATTTTACATATACATTTTCTTATCCAGGGACATTTATGAGATTTTTAAAAACTATTTTAGTATTATAAAACATCTTTTGAACATGTTTTATTCTTTATAAATTTGAGGGTTTCTAGTGAATATAGAGACATTCTGGGACATAGGGCAGCATATCTTCAGCTTAACAGATATTTTCTTAATTGCTCCCCATAGTGAAGTACCAATTAATGCTATTAGTTTTCTTGAGAATTTCTGTTTCACCATGTTTTCCCCAGTACTTGATATTCTCTGTAACTTCACATTAACCATATGTTTGGGTCTACTTCTGGAATTTCTATTATATTTCAATGGCTTATTTCATTAAATTAGTTAAGACTTGCTGGGAATTACTGTCTGGTACATGATAATCTCATGCAACTCTGCTGTTGTTGTTGTTGCTGCTGCTGCTGCTGCTGCAGCTGTTGTTATTATTATTATTTCTCCTTTTTCACCTTCAATGAAGAATCCTTTAGTGTTAAAATGTGCTACTCCTTTTTTAACAGAAAAAGATTCTTTTTTATTTTGTTGTAGAAAATAATTTGAGTGGCTAGGTATAAAAATAAATTAGTTCATTTGCTTCATTTTTGGATTAAATAGGAACACTTAGCCTTTCACTTTAGGAATATAACTAAACATAATTGGTCACAAACTTATCTGCTAGGGAGATCAAAGTACCGTTAAAATGCAAAGGCTGCAAATGGCACTAAGACATGCCATTTCCCCTTAATACTGTATCATGGAAAGCATCCAGTGAATAAGCACTGTGCAGTTTATCATTAAGTCTGTGTAATGTTTCAAATGAATTTTAATATGTGAATTTTTGCTTATTTCAATACAATTTTTAAAAGTATTTAAAGCAATTAGGTGATTCTTACTTTTAGTTCCTTTTCCTATTCATTTTAATCTACTTTTCTAAAGTATTAGGTGTGATAAGTAAGAAAGAAAGAAAGAAAGAAAGAAAGAGAAAAGGAAGGAAGGAAGGAAGGAAAGAAAGAAAGAAAGAAAGAAAGAAAGAAAGAAAGAAAGAAAAGAAAAGATCACATTGGCTACTAAAATTTTCAGTTGTTCTTAGAACCAGCTATTGACAAGTTTTTATATATTTGTTTTATATTCATGTAGTCAAACTCCCTATCTGTACTTTGATTTGATTGTAAGATAGGTACTTTAAACCAGATAAATGCAATATATAAAGGTCACCAATTTATCATGACCAAGGCCTTTTCAGGTCATAAGGTAAAAGGCTAAATTAAGTATTGTGGCATGGAATATAGCTCTCCAGAACCTGAGAGATTGCAGCTTTTAAAAATAAACAATTATGTAAAATGCAATCAGAAAATGATTTATATGTTGAGAGAATCCAGAATAAAGTATTTATGCAGCTTTGGTGAAAGCTCTTTTTTTTCACCACACAGAGGAGGAACAGCAATGGCTAGATGGAAACATGACAGATAGTTTTCTGCCCCGTAGATGGATGTACACAGTGTAGGGGAAGAAAAATAATTTTTTGCCTACCCTTTTGAGTTCTTGGCTGTGGGCCTTGTAATAATAGACAGATTAACAAAAGAAAAGTTTATTAACATGTGTACCTTATATATACCTGGGAGATACACTAAAAAAAAACAAGTAACTTCCTGAGATGGTTTAAAATTCAGACTTAAATACCTAAGCTTTAAAGGGAATGGGAAGGGGATATGTAGAACTCTTAGGGGAGAGAAAATGACTTTTAGGAGAGATGAATTCTCCCTTCGAAGAATAGATGGGTGGTATGACAGTTTGTGACAGAGTGTATCTGGATGTGGTGTTCACTTCTAATAAGATGAGTCCAAAGACTCCCTGGTTGATGAAACTCCTGGGAAGGAGATCTACTGCAATTGAGTTCCCTTATGCAGATCACGGAGCTCAGAGAAAAGTCCTCCCTACATTTGCTGTTCTTCAAGTGCCTACAGCTTAATGTAATCAATATGCCAAGTGGCATATTTTCAGTTGGCTTATTCTGTTACCCTTCATGAGCTCAAACAAGAAACAACCATCAAACACAGAAAAGAAAGAATACAACATATATATCCTCCAAAAGTTTTCTAAACTATCAAGGTCAGTTAATTTATAGTTTCTTAACATCAGCACTGAAAAAAAGGCCTATTTGTCATCTGTAAAACAGAAGGGAAAAGTATCATTATGCCTTTTGTCTTACTGTTTTTTACCTCTGGTAGAAAGGCAGATTATATTCATGATATTCATGTACCCAACCAAGGTTAGTATGAATAATAGTAGATGTAGCCTTCACCTCTTCTCCTGGCCCCTGTACTGGCCCTACTAAGATGAAACGGGGAGTCAAAGGATCAGGGCCACCACTTCATGATTATTCACTCTTCTTTCTACAATCCTTCTTCATGCCAGTGGGTGCTGAACTGCTCTGCATTTCTTCTCTGCCTCTAACTTGTTACAGAAGAAGTGGGACTTACCTTTTTAAAACCTAAATAAATCAAGAGAGTTGAAGTCTAATTATTGGTCCAACCACTTTATCTTCATCAAGATAGTCTTCATTTACTTATGTTAGGAGTAAAACCTTATTTTGGCTAGATTGTGTTGGTTTTTTTCAAGGTTATCTTTGTTTAACTCATTTAAAGCAGAAAATACTAAATAAAAACATATTGTTTATGAATCTTCCATTTTCCTCATCTCTGAAAGTGAGTTAACCTTAAACAGAACATATTTCTTAAGAACTCATTACACCTAAGAAAATTTTACATCAAAGAGAATTTGACTACACTATAAGTAATTCAATTAATTTAGTAAAATGTAACTAAGATTGTCAAAGGGAAAAAATTATTTTCAACAGAGTATTTTGAAATTAGTTTGCCAAATTTTTATAACCAGTGATGCTTTCCAATTAATCATCAAGGATTATGGAAAGCATGCTCTGTCTTCTTTGCTCTCCTTAAGTTTTTCTACTTGCTGTTAGAATAAAAGCCAATAACCTTACCTAGACCTTCTCTGATTCTCATTCTTACTATTCTTCTTTACACTATTCATATTTCCCTGTTGATCGTTATTGCTTTAAATTGTGTGGGTTTTCCACATTCCCAGTAAAGCTCACCCGCTGTGTTTCCGGCAAAAAAAATTTTTTCTTAAAGATTTTTCCTTTTTTTCCTTCTGTGTATGTGTAGCAGTACTTTCCAAGGTTCTTCCTGTGCTTTCAATCTTCTTGTAAATGGTGCTTATGATGGTCTGTGTTGATTTCTCTCTCTTCATATTGATATACCTGCGATAGAGCAAAAGACTTATCAGCTTCCTTCAAAATTGCTTTAATGGCTATGCTTTTTTATTGATATTACATGAGAAGATCTGACAATTGTCTTACTTTAATGTTAGGAACCTCAATCTAAGTCTGTGCCTCAGTAAGATTGAAAACTGTGATTGAGTTTTCATCCAATTAAATACTGAATTATTTCCTAGGTAAAAGGGCTTAATTTATAGTGCACAAAGTATATAAAATAAGCTAAGAATGACTACTGGGTCGCTGAAAAAATCTCTCTTTAAATGTTCACTTTTTTATAAAACTTTTGTTCATCTGGGAATATGTTTTCCTTTTAATGCCTATTCAGGTTTCTTTTTTCTGTCAGGCTTGGCTAGAATCCTCTTCTATTTCCTATCTCAAGAGGCAGGCCATTCGACTCAAATATCTTTCATCATTCTTGAAATTCAGTTGCTAGGCTTCCTCTTTTCTAGGCTATAAAACCTGACTACAGCATTTTTCATAAACCAACTGGAAAAAAAATCCATTCCAAATAGACATTTTTCTTAAATAGCAAATTTTAACTACCATCATGTTAGATTGTGCCTTAGAGAATTAAGTATCATAGATAGGAAGAAGTTTGTATTTCCATGGTGAGTGGACTTGACTGTACTGTTTTCAATCTCTCTCAACATTAGTAGCTGTTTAGAGACTCGTTTTCTGAGAAGAGAAAACAAAATGCCTTTCTGCTGTGCAAAGTTCATACCATAAAATTTGAACACTTCAAGCATTTTGTTTATAAAGTTATATTTCAGTCATGTCTTTTAAAATTAATCCCACTATAAATACTTATATAGCACTTAAGTGGAGGACCCATAGCTAAGAGGTGGAAGATAAATTTTTAGAACAAGTACTTTTTACCATTTACAATGAAAAGGGCACTTTAACATCCCACTTTTCTACTCCCGTATTGCTCTTACATAAGTCAATGTAATATTCATTTGAGAGCTGAGAAAACTGGGGCAGAGAAAGGCTAAATGACTTGCCCTAGGATCACAGAGTAGAATGGCCAGGCTGCGATTGCAACTCGGCACATAAATCTGAGATTGCATTTAGTCTATTGTGCTCTGTCCCTTGTCTGAACATACAACAGACAGTAGTAGTGTCAGATCTTACATGATCACACTTAATGAACAGTGACACCAACATGATTTACCACTTCTCCTAGAATATGGTGACTCCCAGTGAGAAGGTTAAAGGCAGAAGACATTCAATTTTTAAGGTCACAGGGATGTTACAACGGCTGCTTGAGTGTGAGTGTGCCACACGCTTGCTATCTTCATAATCAGAAATTAAAATCAATTTCCCAAATTATTATATCTAGCTTATATTCTAGGAGTTACATGCTTCTCTTTTATACTTTCATTTTTTTTATAACAGAGATCCTAGGGAATAGGTTTCAGCAAAAATTAGATGCTGAATTTATATTTTAATTGTAAGGAATCAAATTAGTGAGTCAGATAAACAAAGAATTCACTATTTCCTTCTAGTCTTTGTGCTTGCATCTCTGCATTATATCCAGTGTTTAAGTAACTAGTATTGAAAAATTTTTAAATGTGATATTTAAAAACTATTATATCAATTATATCACTTCCAGTATAAAATTGGGATTTCCTTAGAGCTTTATCATCCTATTGGCAATTTAGTGGTAAAATCCAAACTGTAGATGATAGGTTCTCAATACCTGAACTTATACTAACTTTCTAATGTCCACAAGCTTTTGTGCAAAGTTTGAAAGTCTATTTTTGGTATTACTCAGATTTTAAAAAAGCTGTGATCCACAACTCTTCTCCAAACATCTCAGGTTTTTTCTTAATTGCTAAACTTACTTGGGTGACCTCAGTTAGTAAAAATTACATAGGTTACTGGTATACAATTCTACATTGTCCATGTATTGAATTACATGTTCACCACACAGTCATTTCTTCCATCACCATATACTTTAATCCCCCACCCTCCACGCTTACCCCACTACCCGCCTTACCCTCAGGTGCCCACTAATCTATTGACTGTGTCCATGAGTTTTTGCTTCCTTGTTGCTTTTTAATGGGAAATTTTCAAATTCCCCTTCTCTTCTTTAGGGTCATGAGAATACATACATGTGATATGGTCACTTAGTCATCCTTTCAGATAATATTTCTCCTTACAAAACATATAAAGGGCATTCCATTAATAGCTTTTATTTTTACACTTCATTTAACCAACAAAAATTTAAAATTTATATTATGTACACTAATCTCCTTCAACCTCTTATTTTCTTCCTCTATTCTTACAAATAGTAGAAATGGAGTTTTCTTTAGCTTTTGCCGTCTACCCAGAAAGATGCCATGTCTAATTGTATTCACATATGCCCTCCTTTCTGCATCCCCAATTTTAGAAAATTAGTAAAACCTCACTGAGGGGAAAGACTATTGAGATTCGAAAGGGGAAGATGATACTTTTACACACTAGCATTCTAGGTGTCAGGTACTGAGATCTAAATGGAGCAGGCTCTGAAGAAGTGTGCTGTGGAGGAGGCAAGTCTGTGCCAGATGTCCCTGTGCCAGGTGTCCCTGTGCCAGGTACCTGCAAAGCTTAACTACAGCACAGCCAATTTCAGTTTTGTGTGGACTGATGTGAATTCTGCAGTCAGAATATTAGTGTGTGGGATCCAGACCTATCTATTCTCCTTGGATTATGGTAATTAAAATCTGCCTACGTTACCCCCACATGTGGAATGCAGATGCCTAACTGATCTGTCAGTGTCTCTAGATCCGTGGCCACCACATCCCTGAAAATGCATAACTCACCTCTAGATCCCAGCTTTGTCATCTCAGCTATTGCTGACCTCAAGTTAAGTGTCCTTATTTCTTTTCCATTCTCTCTATCCTTCCTCTCGTAGTCTTGACTGGCCCCTGGTTTAATAATCCAACACAAGACTCCATACTCTCAGGTGAGGGCCTATTTTGCTCTTCTTTACCCCTCAAATAATGATCTTTATGTTCACTTTCTCCACTTCCCCATTGTTCATTTTCTATGTAGTCCACTGTGGTTAGGCCTTCAAATATTCAAAGATTTCTTTTTCCTTTCTTCTTCAAAGACTTTGATCATTTGAATCTCAGGTGTCACTTCCTTTGTGAGGCATTCTCTATCTACCACTTTTAAAGTAGTACCCTATTATGGTACCATGCCTCTCATCTTCATAGAATCTGTCACTACCGTGTATTGAATTGCTTATATAATGTATCAATCACATTATTGCATTTATTGTATTATTAATACGATAATACTTATTATTGTATTTAATAATTAGATTATTGCATTTTCTATACTCTTCAGAGCATGTTCCTATTTGATGTTATTTTTCTATTTGTTTATTGTATTTCCCCCAAATATTCATGTGCAATTCATGAGTTTAGCAATCTTGAACTCTACCTACACATTAAGTACGTGTTTTATGAAAAGAAGACTTGCTTGTGCTTAGTCTTAATTGCTATGAGTATTTAATGCTTAAATAATTATGCCAGTGAGATTGAAACAATTAGTACATTCCATTGGCCTTAGTATTTTGTACTGTTTCTCTCTTCCATGAGGCAAGGGCATAATAGCAAATGGTCTCTGCTATTAGTTAATATCCCTGTCATTACATCCAGCTCAGTAGACTTCAGCAGAATTCCCCAGGGTTAGATTATTAATGATGAACCATTTCACGTTAGTTTATTCTCTTCCAGTCATTATATGATATGCTGTTATTAAATTTACTAATGAAATAACTTTTTCTGCAAAGCAGATTTCCCAAATGTTGAAAAATTTACAAGGTCTAATTCTATCTTTTATTCACATTACCAGAGTTTTGAAAAGTAGGTTTCTTCATGAAGGAAGTAAAAAGTCCAGTTCCTGCATTACCAAGGGTTATAAGTAAGTATGAGGTGTGATAAAAAACATGGTGATGGCAAATACTGCTACCCAGTGCCATCCAACGGAAAGGCAGGGATCTTTGTTATGGCAAGTGGCATGTTGAACCTTAGAAACAGTGCGTGACAAGTTTCAACTTGTTCAAGCGCTGTCAATTGGCTGTGAGCTATAATTGACAAAAGGTGTGTTTTAAAGTATGCCCTAAATCATGGCTCACAAACAATGAATTAACATAAATTTCTGTCAAATAAAAACATCACAATGCATATCCTCATCCACCTTACTCACCAGATCTCACTGTGCGACTTCTTGCATGTTCTCAAAGTCAAAATGACCATGAAAGGCAAACATTTTGAGTTGATTCAGGACATTGGCACAGCCATGACAGCACAACTAAAGATACTCACAAAACAGGATTTCCACAACTGCTTCAGAAAGTGGCAAAAATGATGGGATAAGTACATTCCCATAAGTGAGGGGACTTATTTTAAGGGGGATTAATGGCAATGTGTCTTTTACTGTAATATTTTTTTATTTAAACATTCATTGTATTTTTTATCACACTTCCTACATTTACCTTAATGTGAATACTGATAAGCATCTTGATCCAAGAAAGTGAAGATTTCTTTGCTATTAACAAAGAAACTCTGGATTTTAGAAGTTGTTTGATTCTCATAAATGCTTTGTGGACATGAAATAAGGCATGAAATAGAATTGCAAGACTAGGATGGAAAGGGTTCTAATTACTTTAAGTAGCCTGGAGGGGTGTATGCAACCTTGAAAATCAAAATAATTCAAAGGAAGAGTTTTGATGGTGTTATATTTATATTGCAGAGGGAGGTAAAGAGGACTAAGCCAGAGACACATTTTCAGTACAGTGATATTTTCACCAGAAAAAGGTGACCATCCCTCTCTCTTTCTCTCTGGAAACCTATTTATTATAGCTGCTCTGAGAAAATAAGTATCTCTGGAATGGGAGGTTTGCTTGGTAGTTTCCTTTAGTATGACAATAAGCACTCAATTAAGCAATTTTCTGTGTTACTTATAGAATTCTCATAATGCCAAGGTAACCAAGATATTGCAAAATATGCTCAATACTTGAAAATGGATCAACATTGAACATTTTAGGCAAAGGTTGTAATAGTTTCAAATTTAAGATTGTTTGTCTAATTTCTTAGAGTTTTATATTATTATTTCTCTTCACTGTTAACAGCTACTGAAAAATCTTGAAAACACTCAGATACATGAGATTTAAGAAATAAAGAACTTTTAAAAATCAAATTATTTTTACAACTTGCATACTTTGAATTATTTTGTTATAAATGAAGATATAAAGTAATAATGTTAAATTTATCTTTATAATGATGTCATAAAATTAGCTTTCGTTAGGTAACAAAATTGTTTATTTTCTTGACAAATTTTTCTCTCAACCTTTTGTTATACCATTTGCTCTTCAAAATTTTTAGAAATGAAGAGAGTAGGAGAGGTGGGAAGGGTGTCAAATATATGATGATGGAAGGAGAACGGACTGGGTGGTGAGCACACAATGCAACACATAGACGATGGACTACAGAATTGTACACCTGAAACCTATGTAATTTTTACTAACAAATGTCACCCCAATACATTTAACAAAACAAAACAAATGGAATACAATTTAAAAAATTGTTAGAAACATTTGATGTATTTGCTGAATCTCTTGCTTTCCCAAAAGACAAAAATAAGAAAACTCATTGCTAAAAGATCATTTTCTTTGTCATTTGCATTTGTTTTGTTTTGTGTTTGTTTGTAAATTCTCATTTTATTTCTATGTCATGCTAAATCTCAGCTTTATGTCTAAACAGAATTTGTAGAAATAGAATCTTTGCTTTAATATGAGATTAAAGTCAGTGCATGATAGGAGCTGTCACATTTGATTTGTGACTTTTCAAAGACTACTTCTAAATGATCAGGCCTTCTTTCGCACAAGTTAGGGTACTCAGCTTCTGCTTTCTCCTGCTCTCCTCCCACCTCATGTCCTCTCTTCTTCTCTGTCATTGAGAAAGTCCCTAGAGTTTATTTATCATCTTCTTACAATGTATTGTCTACTTTGTAATTACAGTCACTGTTGGAACTATACAATCTCCACCAAAATCTCTGAGCAAAGTAAATTCCAGTTGCATATTGTTCCCTATTAGAGCATTTATGTTACATAACAGTTTTTACGTTATACATCTCCCCTCCAAATTGGAATCTAATCAAGGATTAAAGCATTTTGCTTAGTTTCAAAGAAGTATTAAATATCCACTTAAATACTAATATTGACCGTGAAAAAGAGGTAATTCTTTATAATATGATTTCACTCTTGATCATCTAATATTATCGGCACTTCTAATTTGTTTAAATTTACAATTTAATTATACAACTCCTTTTATTATGTGAAGCGTAATATACTTCAATCATAAAAAAGTTGGATGCTATGGCCTGGGTTCAATTCCCAGCCAGGGAACTAACCCCTTCCCCCAAAAAGTTGGAAACATAATATTAAAAATTGCATTAATACAATTTGAAGGCATAACTCTGAAATTAAAACAAAAATGGAAAAAGCCAAATAAGAACATTTGTGTTCACATTTTTTAATATAGAGTTCAAAATATTATTTAGAGTAGGATTGGGTCAATGAACACTTTAAGTTAATACTTTTATAGTATATATTTTATATTACATGACAAGTAATTTTAATTCTTTAGTGCTTTTATTTTGGTATAATTTATTCATTGTTTTTGTTGGTATATTAATTATTTAATTGACATACACAAGCAAAGAAATCTTAGAAAAACCTAAAGAGAAAACACTGAAAAATATTGTTCTATAGAAAATCAAATTTTATTAAAACTAAAGTTTCTGTCCTTCAGGTAATAAATGTTATTCTAAAAATTATATACCCTGTACATTTTCTTTGATTTTGCTTACTTATATTTCTATGTTGTATCAGACAGTAAACAATGTATTTACTTTTTGAAATTAATTTAGGACCAAAATTTATATATTTCCAAAGAGTACCATCTCCCCTTTCCCAAAACCAACTTCTGTTTATATCATTATATTATATTATATTACTAGGATAACATAGCATATTGTTGTGTTCTTGCAGAAATTAGTTTCCCTCTGATAGCTTATTGAAATACAATGAAAATAAATAAATAACAAAGTCCTAAGGAAAAGTTTTAATAAATAGCTGTATCTGCATTATTCTAAATTAAAGTATATTTTCTTTTCATTAGTTCTTACAAATACACCGATGTTTTATTAAATAATATACGCTAAGTTACTTCTACATAATAGATAATGAGACAGAAGTACTTTGTGATATAGTTAGTTGGTTTCTGTCTGTTCAAAAGAACAGGTGAAGTCTACTCCAAGAGCATCTTGGATATCCATGGAGTTACTGGGTTTTGGACAACCAGAAGTAGAACTGAGTCTTCAGTTACTTCTGAGACAAAAAGCTACTGTTAAGGATATACAAACCTGACTGAAAATAATATACACCGTAGAGATATAACAATTACTTAAACATCTCTAAAAAACAACATTGATGGTAATGATTTGAGAAGATTTGTAACATTTTAATTACTTTTAATTACATGAATTGAGAATGAATTTTTATTATACAACAATAATTATTTGAGTCATCATTACCTATTATTCTTAGGTATGTTGTGTCTTTTGATTTTTTTTTTTTAAAAGTTGGGTTTTATTTTTGAATGCTTCTTTTCTTTCTCTTCTTTTTTTCTTTTTCTTTTTCTTTTTTCCCCAGATGACACGAGAACAATATATACTAGCAACACAACAGAATAACCTGCCAAGGGCTGAGAATGCACAGCTGTACCCAGTGGGAATTTATGGATGGCGAAAGAGGTGCTTATACTTCTTTGTCCTTCTGCTGTTGGTTACCATGATAGTTAACTTAGCCATGACAATATGGATATTGAAAGTTATGAATTTCACTGTGGTAAGTACCACCATGATTTTATTTTACATCTATTGCTTTTGGTTCAAAGGTGATATAGCTCTATCTTATTTTTTTAATTGAAAGTTATTCATCTTAATCTTTATAAGTATGTGTCTTTCATATTCCAAATACTGTCATATGCTATCTTAATACTGCATTCAATATGTTTATTCATGACATGCATATATTACTACCTGCCATTTTAGTGTGAGGAATTTAGATGAGACAGCACAGCACATTGATTCTTTAGAAAGTTAGAAAACTTTTAATCAATACACATGAACTATTGCTTGCTATACCTGGGAATCTAAGGAATGGGTCTGTTTGTGAGATGATATCTCACAAGAAAATTAATATTAGAAATCACAGTACCTTTGAAATACTTTATATAGTGTATTTGCCTCTCTATATCTACTTTCTGTGTAACATACTGCATGATCAAATCTAAACCCTGGAATTTTAGCAGGGCTGCATGGACCAATGTCTATAATTGTCATCAGATAGTAATCTCAGTCTTGCAGAGCACAGATGTGGTAACTAAAAAATAAACCAGAAACTAAATCAATTTTTTATGAAAATTAATAATTTAATAGTAAAATAATTATATAATTCATTGATGAATTTTGCTTCAGTTTGTTGAATGTGTACAACGAACCTATTAGCATGACTCATCAGGAAATACTAGTTTTCTCAGCAAAGCCTATTTTAGCTCATTTTATGTTTTCTGGCTAAATTCTTAAATTTCTCTGCTCTGCCCTTACATTGTTCTGCTTTACTTAGAGACCACAGATGTCTTTACATCCAAGAAACTATCTTTCACATGATGACCAGACTACTATTGTTCTTTAAAACTCTGCATCCTAGGGGCAAGTGTAAAGCTGACTATTTGACTTCCTGTATTGAATGCCATTAAAAACAAACAAAAAGCAACAATAAACAGGACAAAACAAAAAACAAAATTTCTGCTCTATATTGATTTAGCAAGAGTAGTTTCTTTCTGCCTTCACTAACATCCAATGCTAACTTGAAACAGAATCTCAAGCCTGCATCTGTGCTTAGTGTACTGCACTGCAGGTGTGTGCAGAAGGAGCCTGGGAGAGCAGGTGGCCTAACCTTCCAGAGAGAAAAATCTATAACTGTACAAATTGTGATAAAACAGCATATGCTCATGGAGAAAAATAAGCTGAGGGAGGATTTTGTTTTGTCCAATACAGTGCAAAATTTGAAGGGTATTCATCAAAAAAAAAAAAAAAAGACAAAGAAAGGATGTGCAAAACTCATTACATTCCAGGATCAGAAAAATTAACTGCATGCTAGACATGGATATATGTTCAGGGTCACTGATCTAGGCCTGTGAGCTTGTAAGTGACTAGGGGTGGCACTGGGGGCTAGTAATTGTTGCTTAATGTGACGTCTGGTAATATATCTGAACCAGTCCTTTGTTTCAAGAGTTGGCTCAGTCAGTTCCCCTTTCCCTCATCCACCCAGTAGAAGAGCATACCCGGAAAGATCTGGCACAAATGTCACTAATTCTACTCCCTACCCCCAGTCTCTAGTTCTCATAGGCTCTGCTCCTACCTTCTCTCACTAATATCTGGGCTTTGTTAATGATTCATTGATCATATTAATGGAGGTAATGTGTATACCCCCTGAAGATTATATTATGCTGTGGCAGCTGTCAACCAAACTATCAATTGCTGACAGTAGCTTTTCCCATTTCATTTTCTGAATTTAAAAAAGAATCAAAAGAGATAAACAGTAGAATTTCCTCCAAGTTTTGGAAATTTGAGCATTCATTTTCCTCCTCCAAAAGGCATCTTTCAAAAGCTCATGAGAGATGTGACCATCTCTTGCACATCAGGGAGCCTTGATTCGATCCAGTGCCTGGGCCACGGGGATTTTCAGATTCAAGCCATGTAAGCTTCTCAAGCATGTTTAAATTAATTAGGAAGATAGACTTAAATGCATAATTACATGGCTGCGTGCATCAGGCCCCCAGTGCCTTGCCCCATGCTGAGACCAAGGCTAGATCAGCCATTCAAGGGAAATAATTAAAACAATCACCTTTGTCTTCAGGATCCAGGCAGGCCTCAGGGTTTCTGACACCTGTGGAGCTATCTAATTTGAACTTCAGATGCCAAAATGTAAATGTCAACATATTCCTGCAGATAATGAAAAGGAGTTTATTTCCATAAAAAGCTTGATACACACACACATACATACATACATACATACACACACACATACACGTGTGTGTATGTGTGTGTGTGTGTGTGTGTGTGTGTGTGTGTGTGTGTATATATATGTATGTATGTGTATGTATATCAGGGCTGTCTGGAAAGTATTCAGCCATGTAATATGAAAAATAGAGGCATTTATGGTTGGATTTCTTCTATACAGCCCTCATATATATAAAATTTGTGGCATATAATTCCTATTTTAGTATAATTTTACTTTTTTTAATAAACAAAATAGAAGACTATCCTTTCTTCAATATGTAAACTAGTCATATGTAGCTGGAATAAAAGGAAAGACAGAATGGTAATTATTGCATCAATATAATCTTTGTAAAGGTTATATATTCTCTATCTCAATGCAGTAATTCATAATTGTTCAGAGAATTTCTGAACTATTTTAGGTGTAGAATGTAGCAGTTCTGAATACTACACATCAGATTAAGTTGTATCTACCTGAAAAGTATGAAATGATTTGTAATGCTCTTACATTAGACCAGTACAAAAAATCAGTTTTATGTTTTCACTGGTGCATTATGATTATATCTATCTTGAGTGAATACCAAAACCACTTGCCATACTATAGTAAGAAGTAGTAAATGATGTGTAAATTGTTTGGGAAGTATTATCGATCTGCACAAAATGTATTTCACTGTCCTTTTAACTGTTGCCATTTAGTACATGAAATTATGTGTCTGTTAACACCTTCTAGTTCAGCAAACTGGGTGTGTTATTGTTATCAAAATATTGTGTTTTCAGCACAGCAAAATTTTTCAGCTGCCAGCCTGTTTTATGATGCTTCTTGGAGTCCATCATTATGGGCAGTATTCTACATCATCAGTACGGTTGATATGATCTTACTCTGTTTCTCATTTTGTAGAAAATAAAATCACTCTGGTGTTGAGATATATAGTTGCAGAAAATTCAAAAAAGGAAATGAGTTTATACTACAAGGGTGAAAGCCTAGGATAGATATAAACAATAACTTCTTAGCTATGACAGTTGATAAATATACTAATAGTTGAAGGGAGACATTTTAAAACTTTATTCTCTGGTGAGCAGTATAACCCAATCACATGTTGTTGCTGTTGTTGGATGGTTGTTTGGTATAATATCTTTGTTGTTCCATATAAATAAACTTGTCCAGCAGAGTTACCAAATTCAGGCATTCTGTTGTACAGTCTTCTTTTCTTGGTCCAAGTGCTCATTCTAACTAAATACCTTCTATATCTGAAAATTGAAAATTAGTATAATAATAAAGTATTTATTTTAATAAAAAAAATACCAAGTAAAGATGGCAGAATCCAACTGAAACTTAATTAGATTAGATGTATTAAAAAGTCATAAAAAAAGAATGGAAACATAAATAAGTGCCATTTATTAAGCAAAAAGGGAAAGGAAATGCATGACTGGGAAGTCAGGAATACCTAGATGTGGGTAATAAATGAAACAATCAATTGATTGAACAAACTAGGGGAAAAATTCTTAGCAACTTGTATGGTTAATTGCATGAAAGTTGTCTGAAAGGAAATTCCACCAAAAAAGAGGATTAGCTATCTTTTAGAATTGAAAAGGAACTGAGAAAAATTTTATTTCAACATTCCACATATTACTAGAGGTTTCCCTACAATATTTTCTTTATTTGGTCACTCTCATCATCTGCTTACATGCTTTTTTGGATAATAAGCAAACTATCCCATTAAATTACTGGATAGATTTATTGTTGTTTAATATCTCAATAATATCTTATAGTTTCCCTGTGTATAACTAATCATGGAATCTTAGTTCTATTCTTTCAGTGTGACATGAATTTATTAATTTATCAAGACCACAATGGAATATGTCCTGACACATACACATATATGCATGCATACACATATATACATATATACATACTTGTATACATACAAATCATATATATGTATTTTATGTCTAAAAATCAGAATATGAAAGAGAAATTTATTCTTATGCAATCACTTTGATTTCTTCAGTTGCCACTTGTCTTTCTTCATTAAACAATATCTATATTATATTACTACAATAATATGTTTACAATACTGTTAATTCCTTTAAGATATCTTTCTGTTTATAGCCATGGGACATAGAGTCAGTGATATCTTTTATCATATTTTCTTTTCTTGTAATGTACCTTTCTAAAGTTGTGTGTGTGTGCGTGTGTACACACACACACACACACAGTTTCTGCTTTTAACATTTTTAAACTAAAATTTTAAAAAATTATCTTTGAGGAAATATGAAATAAACATATTCTGAGTCTTAAATCCTGTGTTCTTTCTAATACCTTGGTAAATGAAGTATCACACATTCCCATCTCACTCAGGTAACTGTTTCTTCTTTTTAATCTTCATTATTAACCCAATGAATATTATTCATAGTCATATCAATCTATCTAAAATAGCCAAAGTATATTTATAATATGCTATTTGTTAGTATGTCCATCCAAAAACTTGTTACTCTCACTGTTTTCTTCATTTCACTCTGTAATAGGACCATTACTTTGGAATGAATGTTTCCTTCTCTGAGTATCCAGCCAGTTCTTTTATTTAACAAAGCTCATTCTTCACCCCAAATGCATTTTATTTCTTGCCCAGAACTACGGATATGTACAGACTATATGAAGCATAAATATAAAATAAAACCTCATATTGTCAACTGTTAATTACTTTCCCCCTACTCCTTAGCATGTTTATCACAAAAAAGTTTCTTTTCATGTGATTTTGTTTATTGTCTTTCCCTTTCCCACAGATAGAAGGTAAGCTCATAAGGCCCAGGGTTTTGACACTTTTTCCACTGCTGTGTTTTGAAGGCAAAAGACAGATGCTTCTGTGGTCTCTGCAGCGGCATTTACTAACCTCTATATTGAAAATGTAGTTTTGTGTTTTGAACATTAAATGTAATAATTCCTTGCAGCCCCTGCATTTAAAACCTAACACATTCTATGATGATTACCCCTATCAGTATTACAGAGAGCTGCCATTTTTAACACTAATGTATTTATTGCATAATATTGTATCCTACAAAAGAATATGAGTGTACTATATATTTCAGGCATAAATAATAATACTAATAACAATAAAATAACAATAAAATGTATACCAGTGCCAGCGACACCCAGATGGAAAATTAAACTTTACCAATATCTCCTAACTCTATCTAGCAAAAACCATAATCCTGATGAATGTGTTGCATGCTTTTATGTAGTTTCATGTGTATACATGTATATACCTTATTTATTTATCAATTCTCCTTTCAAATTGTTTCAAA
>PVJL010015088.1:0-25644 GCA_004026885.1 Lyroderma lyra | reverse complement strand
AAAAAAAAAATAGACACATGAATAGATGTTCAACATTACTATTAATCAAAGAAATGCCATTAAAACCACTATGAGATACTACCTCACTCCTGTCAGAATGGCTCTCATCAATAAATCAATCAACAACAAATGTTGGCAAGGATGTGGAGAAAAGTGAACATTATTACAACGCTGATGGGATTGCAAATTCATCCAAACACTATGGAAAACAGTATGGAAGTTCCTCAAAAAATTAAAAATGGAACTGCCTTATGATCTAGCAATTCCACTCCTGGGTATCCTGGGTATCCAAAGGAATCCAAAAGACTAATTTGAACAAATATATGCACACCTATGTTTATTGCAGCATTATTCACAATAGCCAAGATATGGGAAAAACCTAAATGTTCATCAGTAAATGATGGGATAAAGAAGCTTTGGTACATTTACATAATAGAGTGTTACTCAGCCATGAGGAAGAATAAAATCTTACCTTATTCAACAACATGGATGGAACTAGAAGGTATTATGCTAAGTGAAATTAGTTAGACTGAGAAAGACAAATATATGATTTCATTTTTATGTGGAATCTAAAGAACGTAATAAAGAAACAATCAAAATAGAATGAAAACAAAAACAAACAAAAATCTCAATTAAAAAATGGGCAGGTCATCATGCTAAGTGAAATAAAACAGACAGAAAGAACCCAGAACTACATGATTTCACTCATATGTGGAACATAAAATTGAAAACAACAAAGAAACTAAACTCATGGACACAGTCAATAATTTAGCAGTTATCTGAGAGAAGAAGGAACAGAGACATAAAATATGGTGATTGGAGAGATCTGAGTCTGGGTGATGAACACATAATGCAATGCATGGAGGAAGTAATAATTAATTGTGCACACGGAAAGTATGAAATTTTTGCTGATCAATGTCACCCAATAAATCTAACAGTGAAAAAACATTCTATTAAAAAATGATTACATGGAATTACAATACCTCCTTTAAGGCTAAAGGAAAGAAAATTATATTGGTTAATGTTCAAAAGGTATAGAAAAAACTTTTGTCATCTGTAATTGCTAATTCTGAATGGGCATTTGCCTAATCTAACCCATATGGATTTTATTTGTGTCTACTTCTTGTGCCTCTGACTAATCACAATCAAACCTATGCTCTACTTTCCAACATTATAATACTGTTATCACTAATCACAATAATACTGCCAGCTTCAAGATTATAAACTTTAAAATAATATTTTCAATTATTCCTCACAACAACATTTTAAGTTAGGTTTCATTATTATACTCTATTCCACAACTTATGTAAGGTAACCCACATAGAAGAATTAAACTTGAATCCAGGTGTGACTTATATCAAAGTCCATCTTTGAATCCATTATTTAATAAACTTTCAATGTGCACATAAAGGAATTATAATTTTGACATCTTCCCATTTCTCCTTTTATTTTTTCATTTTAATTCATTTTTATTTTTAGACTTATTGGGGTGACATCTGTTAGCAAGGATTACATAGGTTTCAGGCATACAACTCCACAGTGCATTGTCAACTTGTAAAAGTTCACAACATAATGTGACTTCTCTTTCCATCACCATATATTTAGTTTCTCTCCATCTTTTCCCACTCCCTCCCCTTTCTCCCCTCCCTAACCCACTCATCCCCAAATAGACATTAAATTATTGATTGTGTCCATGGGTTATTTGTTTGTTTGTTCATTTCTTTTCTCTTTGTTTCTTTCAGTTTTATATTCCACATATGAGTGAAGTCATACAGTTCTTTGTTTTTTCTGTCTGGCTTATTTCACTAAGCATGATGATCTCCAGGTCCATCCATTTTGTTGCAAATGGCAATATTTCATCTTTTCTTATAGCTGAATAATATTCCATTGTGTATATGGACCACAGTTTCATCTGTCACAGGGCACTTTGGTTGTTTGCATGTTTTGGCCACTGGGAACAACACTGCGATGAACATTGGGGTACATAAGTCTTTGCAGACAAAGGTTTTCAAGTGTTTGGGTAGCTCTCCAGAAGCGGGAATGCTGGATAATATGGTAGCTCCATTCCCAATTTTCTGAGGAACCTCCACACTGTCTTCCACAGTGGTTGTACCAATTTGCATTCTCACCAGCAGTGAACCAGAGTTCCTTTCTCTCCACATCCTCTCCAGCAGTTGTTATTCCTTGTCTCATTGATAATAGCCATTCTAACAGATGTGAGGTGGTATCTCATTGTGGTTTTGATTTGCATTTCCCTGATAAATAATGAGGTTAAGCATTTTTTCATATGTCTGCTGGCCATTTGTATTTCTTCATGGGAGAAGTGTCTGTTTAGTTCTTCTGCCCACTTTTTAATTGGGTTGTTTGTATTTTTGTTGTTAAGTCTTATTAGTTCTTTATATATTTTAGATATTAGACTCTTATCTGATGCGTTATTTGCAAATATTTTCTCCCATTCAGTTGGCTGTCTCTTTCCTTTGATGATGGTTTCTTTTGCTGTGCAGAAGCTTTTTAGTTTGATATAGTCCCATTCATTTGTTTCTGCTTTTACTTTCCTTGCCTTTGAGGACAGGTTCATGAAGTCTTCCTTGAGTCCTAGGTCTATCAGCTTAGTACCAATGTTTTCCTCTATACATTTTATTGTTGCATGTCTGATATGAAGGTCTTTAATCCATTTTGAGTTAATTTTTGTATATGGAGAGAGTTCACAGCTCAGGCTCATTCTTTTGCATATGTTTTTCCAGTTTTCCCAGCACCACCTACTAAAGAGGCTGTCTTTTCCCCATTGTATGTTTTTGACTCCTTCATCGAAAATGATTTGTACATACATTTGTGGATTTATTTCTGGGTTTTCAGTTCTGTTCCATTGGTCTATATTTCTGGTTTTCTGCTAGTACCAAGCTGTTTTGACCATTGATGCTTTGTAGTATAAATTGAAGTCAGGAAATGTAATGCCACCAGCCTTATTCTTTTTATATAGTATTGCTTTGGCAATTCGAGGTATTTTATGGTTCCCTATAAATCTGATAATTCTTTTATCTATTTCACAAGAGTATGATTGTGGGATTTTGATGGGTATTGCATTAAATCTGTAGATTACTTTGGGCAAAATGGCCATTTTAACAATGTTAAGTCTTCCTATCCATGAACAGGGAATATTTTTCCTCCTATTAATGTCTGTTCCAATTTTTTTCAAAAGTGCCTTATAGTTTTCCGTGTATAAGTCTGTCACATTCTTTCTCAAGATAATTCCATGTAATTCATTCTTTTTGTTGTGATAGCAAAAGGAATTAACACCATCATTTCTTTTTCTGAGCATTCGTTGTTTGTATATGGGAATGCTGTGATTTTGGACATTGATTTTGTATCCTGTGACTTTGCTATATTCATTTATTGTTTCTAATAGTTTCCTGGTGGAATTTTTTACATAAAGGATCATGTCATCCGCAAACAGGGACTATTTGACCTCTTCTTTCTCAATTTGGATACCTTTGATTCCTTTCTTTTGCCTGATTGCTGTGGCTAGAACTTCCAGTACTATATTAAATAGCAGTGGTGACAGGGCGGCATCCCTCTCTTGTTCCTGATCTTAGGGGAGTAGGCTCCAACTTTTCCACCCTCAGTAGGATGTTAGCTGAGGGTTTGCCATATATGGCCTTTATCATGTTGAGATACTTTCCTTCTATACCCATTTTATTTAGTGTTTTGATCATAAATGGATGTTGTATCTTGTCGAAAGCTTTTTCTGCATCAATTGACATGACCATATGGTCTTCATCTTTTATTTTATTTAAGTGGTGTATCACATTGATTGATTTTTGTATGGTGAACCATCCTTGTGCTCCCAGGTTGAATCCCACATGATCTTGATGTATGATCTTTTTGATATGTTGCTGCATTGTATTTGCTAATATTTTGTTTAGGAATTTTGCATCTGTGTTCATGAGAGATATTGGTCTATAGTTTTCTTTTTCTGTGTTGTGTTTGCCAGGCTTTGGTATTAGCATAATGTTGGCCTCATAGAATGAGTTAGGGAGTATTACTTCCTCCTCAATTTTTTGGAAGAGTCTGAGGAGGATAGGCGTTAATTCTTCTTTGAATGCTTGGTAGAACTCATTTGTGAAACCATCTGGTCCCAGACTTTTGCCTTTAGGGAGATTATGGATAGTCATTTCAATCTCCTTGCTATTGATTGGTCTATTTAGATTATCCAGTTCCTCTTGGTTCAGTCTAGGTAGGCTATAAGTTTCTATAAACTTGTCCATATCTTCCAGGTTGTTAAATTTAGTGGCATAAAGTCCTTCATAATATTTTCTTATAATCCTTTGTATTTCTGTGGTGTCAGTGGTAATTTCTCCCCTTTCATTTTTAATTTTGGATATTTGTGTCCTTTCCTTTGGTCCTTCGATTAGTCTCGCCAGGGGTTTGTCAATTTTGTTGACTTTCTCAAAGAACCAGCTCTTAATAATATTAATTTTTTTCTATTGTCCTTCTGTTCTCTAATTGTTTTAGCTCTGGTTTAATTTTTATTGTTTCTTTCCTTGTGCTGACTTTGAGTTTCATCTACTCTTCTTTTTCTAGTTTTTTAAGATGGGATGTTAAGATGTTTACTTGTGATTTTTTTTGTTTCTTAAGACAGGCCTGTAGTGATATAAATTTCTCTCTTATTACCATTTTCGCTGTGTCCCAATAATTCTGATATGTTGTATTTCCATTGTCATTACTTTCTATATATTTTTAATCCCATCTTTTATTTGTTCTTTTATCCAGTCATTTTCTAATAAACTGTTGCTTAATCTCCATGTATATGTGGTTTTTTCTGCTTTCCTTTTACAGTTGATCTCCAATTTCAAAGCTTTGTGGTCTGAGAATTACACTTGGTATGATTTTGATCTTAAATTTGCTGAGTCTACTTTTGTGTCCCAGCATGTGTTCTATTCTTGAGAATGTTCCATGTGCACTAGTAAAGATTGTGTAGTATCTTTTTGCTGGATGAAGTGATCTGTAAATGTCAATTATGTACAATTGCTGTACTGTGTCATTTAGAGCTGATATTTCCTTATTTATTTTCTGTTTGGATGATCTGTCCATGGCTGTTAGCAGAGTGTTTAAGTCTCCCACAATTATTGTGTATTCATCAGTTTCTCTGTTAGTAGTTTCTTAGTATATTTTGGTGCATCCTGGTTAGGAGCATATATATTAATGAGTGTCAAGTCTTCTTGTTGTTGTATTTTGCATTTTATCATTATTTAATGTCCATATTTGTCTTTTAATATCTTTTTTAACCTGAAGTTTTTTCATTAGATATCAGTATGGCACTTCCTGTTTTTCTCTGGTTACCATTTGCTTGGAGTATTGTATCCCATCCTTTCACTCTGAGTCTGTGTTTGTCCTTATGGCTGAGGTCTGTCTCTTGAAGACAGCATATGGATGGATTATGTTTTTAATCCAGTCTGCTACTGTGAGTCTTTTTATTGGTGAATTCAGTCCATTAACATTTATAGTGATGATCGATATATGAGGATTTTCTGTGGCCATTACTTATTTCTTTGTTGGTTTTTGTTTTATTTTTATTTCTTTCTTGTTGCCCCACCTGTGTTCCATTTTTTCTGATATTTTGTTTCAGGTCAAAGAGCCTTGTTCACTATTTCTTAAAGTACTGGCCTTGTGCTTGCCTTCCCTCAGCTTCTGTGTGTCTGAGAAGGTCTTTATTCCACCTTCATGTCTGAAAGATAATTTTACTGGATAATTTATTCTTAGCTGGAAGTTTCTCTCTTTTAAAGTTTTGAATATTGGATTCCACTCCCTCCAGGCTTGCAGAGTTTCTGCTGAGAAATCTGATGCTAGTCTGGTGGATTTTACTCTAAAGTATACAATTCTTTTTTCCCTGACTGCCTTGAGAATCATCTGTTTGTTTTTAGTTTTGGACATCTTTAGCACCATGTGTCTTGGAGAAGCTGTGTTAAGTTCCAGGTATCTAGGGGACCTGTTTTCTTCTTGAACTTGAGGGTCCAGGTCTTTCCATAGGTTTGGAAATTTCTCATCTACTATGTGTTTGAGTATGAACTCTGTAGACTGCTCTGCCCCTTCTTCTATTCCTTATCCTGATGTTGTTTTGTCTCATGGAGTCAGATAGTTCTTGCAGAGTTCTTTCAATCCTTTTGATTCTGTATTCTCTCTCTTCCTCTTTCTGATCTGTTTCCATGTTCTGATCTTCAATATCACTAATTCTTTCCTCCATCTGGTCGGCCCTGTTTCCACGGCAGTTATTTCATTTCTCACTTTTTTAATTGTATCATTTATCTCTCGCATTTCCATCTCAATCTTTCTTATGTTTTGAATTTCTTTGTCAAATTTTTCCTTTTGTTCACAGAGTTGCTTTTTTATGTCGTTCATCTCCTTTTTTTATATCATTCAATTCAGCCATGGTGCTCTGCCAGTATGTTTTCATTTGTCTCAGAGCCTTTAGAGTGGCTCCTTGAAATTCTCTGTCACTTAGTTCAGAAACTTCTAGGTCTAAGAAGCTGTCTTCTGGATACATTTCATGTTCTTTCTGAGGAGTTTTAGTTTTTAAGGAATTCATCCTGTCTGTTGGGTTCTTCTTCTTTCACATGAGGGTGTTATGTTGAGTAGTAGTGCCCAGGAGCTCAGGTTGGTACTTTTGCAGTGTCTTGCTATAGTGTAGACATGAGGTGGCACTGGGGGCCAAGTTTTGGGAGATAAGGGGGGTGTTTATTTCTTATTTCTGGTTTCCTGCTACATTTGGAGGTGGTGCGCATCTATCGTGGTCCCTCCGCTTCCTGTAGTTAGTTGGTTGTGGAGGCTGTGGGAAAGGGGAGAGGTCAACAAAAGGCACTCTGGGGCAGCTCCTCCTTCTGCCCTGTGCTAGGGAAGCTGGGTTATGTGGGCTGAGGCTGCTCCTGCTGGCTGGGGCAAATGCTGTCAAATCTGCCTTTCTTTCCAGGTCTGCTTCTGCAGCCAAATGTTGAGGCAGAGTCTGCAAGCTTGCACTGCTTTTAGGATCCAGGAGTGTGCAAGCAGGCGTGTGCACTCGTCAGAAACTGTGGGTCTGAGCTGGCGGTAGGAAAGCAGACAGCTTGCCTCTGTAGTGGGCTGGGAATGGGAACCACAGCCCTGTGTAGGAGCCGTGCGTGCCTGCGCTATGGGTTGCAAGGGAGCTGAGAGCCGAGATGTCTTCTCTGCACTTCAGTGTCGTCACTCAGCCCTGCTACTACTCAAAACTTCCAGAGGCTGGTTCCCAAGCTCTGTCCCCAACTTGCTGCTCCAAATTCCAACTCCCCAGTCCAGCTCCCCCACAGTCTCCCACTGTTCTGCCACTTTGCTGGCTTTTTCTCTTTTTGCCTCTTGCCCTTCCCCCTCCCGTGCACTGTACTGCTCCTGGATAGTCAGCCATGATTGGGTACTGTTGCTATCCATCTCTGCTCCCTTCCCTCTTTCCCGCTCGCCCCTTCTCTTGAACCTTCAGGTGTTTTCCTGCAATGCGTGAATTTCTCAGCTGCCATTTTGTCACTCAGCATCCTCTTTCTTGGTTCCTGGGTGGCCCTTCAATTGTGTTTTCTGGGAGAGGCTTTAGGGACCTCCTCTCCAGTCACCATCTTGCTCTCCCTCCCCATTTCTCCTTTCAGAAATTATAAAATAAAAACAAAAATCTCCACAAAACTTTATATACTCCACTTTAAGAGGAACTGGTGTGGTAGAGAACATGAAGTATTTGTCAAAATCTGTTTTCTTTCCTTTATGGACAAACAGGTAGCCTACAAGGCCTGACAATTAAGTTCACAAACTTATCCTAGATAAAGTGTTACTACCTCATTGCTGAATATCATTAAAGTCAACTTTGAAGTACTTTCCTGTGGAAGCTATGCACTGATGTCAATGCCTAGCCCACCCTTCAAAGCAATTTTTACTTCTTTTTTTGGAATGGCTATCAGAGCTGTCATTGTATTACCCTTGATGTCCTGAATGTTATCAAAATATCTTTCTTAAAGTATTTTCTTTACCTTCAGATAAATAAAAAAGTCATCAGGGGCCAGATCAGGAGAGTAAAGAGGGTGTTCCAATACAGTTATTTGTTTAATAGCTAAGAGCTTTCTTACAGACAGTTCTGTGTGAGCTGGTGCATTGTCCTTATGCAAGAGCCATGAATTGTTAATGAAAAATTCAGGCGGTTTTCACATAATTTTTTCACACAGCCTTTTCAGCACTTCCACATAGTAAATTTGGATGACTGTTTGTCCAGCTGGTACAAATTAATAATGAGTAATCCTTCTCATATCAAAAATAGTTAGAAACTTTGTTTTGACTCTTGATTTCAACTGATGAAGAATGGGCTAACTTCAATTATGCATTTCAAAGCTTAATTTCAGGAACTTATTGGTACACCCATTTCATCACTAGTGATAACACAACCCAAAACATCATCTTGCCTCTCCAAAAGGTTTTAGCAAACCTTGACACTCCTTTGCTTTTCTTTATTGGTGTGTTCCTTCAGGATCATTTTTACATACACTATTCTCATGCCAAGATTTTCAGTTAAGATTTTTTTGGGAGGGGTAGTTCCCTGGCTGAGAATCAAACCCAGGCCACAGCATTGAGAGTGCCAAAACCTAGCCACTACACTACAAGGGAATGTCCTACAGTTAATATTTTTCTAACTGTTTCTCTATCAATGTTTACTTTGTTTGCTATGCTTCTCACAGTCAGTTGACAATTTTAACACACAATTTGATGAATTTTTACAATATTTTCATCAGCTCTTCTTGTTACTGACCACCCTCATCAGTGATGCTTTCTCTCCCTTCAGAAAAATTTTTGATCCATTTGTAAACTCTTATTTTATTCATGGCATTATCCTCATAAACTTGGACTAATATGTCTCTAATTTCACTTCCACTCTTGCCAAGTTTAACAAGAAATTTAATGTTTGTTCATTACTCTAATTCAAGCTCTGACATTCTTGTGATGGCACACAAAAACATGCAACAACAATAATAAATGGCACTCAGCAAGATACCACCACACGCTGACATGAATACAGCTGCAAGACACAGATATACCAAGGTTATGAAACCTTATGTAGTTATTTGTATAATGCTGCCAACTTAAGTGCACTGTGGCAAGTTCAAAAATTAATTGTCAGACTTTGTACACTTCCAAGATTTACTTGCAATGAGATATAATGATATGATTGAGTTCTGGATCATGGAATGTGGGTTTATTTAATGTACACAAAATCTAGGCCTTACTCACAAAATCCACTTCTGTGTCTTCCCTCTTTCTTTCCATAATTGTTAATAGGAGCCAGATGAGTAATTAGAAGATCCAGAGGCCCTAGTAGATGGAAAAAGGCCACATAATAGAAAGAGTCTGTGTCATTAATAAGTACATAGAAGGCTTCCAACTGATCAGGAATACCTATATTGGGCTCTGCATATTTGAGACCAATAAAATTCAATCAATAAAATTTGGACATTTGCTTTTTTAAAAAATAACTAATGAAATATTTCATTAATTTTACACTATGAAATTAATTATATAAATAAATATGAATGCCAGAATTCAGTGAATAATTATTAAATACATAATTTATCAAAACTAACACTAGAAGAAATAAAAAATAAAAACAAATAAGCTGATTTCTGTTAAAGAATTGGGAAAAGTTGACAAACACCTGATTCCCCACTCTCTTAAAATAAAATAAAATAAATGTGGTACAAATAGTTTAAAAGCAGATCACTTTGGAGAACATAACAAACAATAAAATTTCAAAATCTTGCATATAGAAGAAGTTTTAGATATGCATGCTTAACTTTATTATAATTATAGCTACTCTTAAGTTAGTTTATAAATGCACCATGTCTGAAACAAATAAATAATATTTGGTGAGAAAAATGGTGAAGTATTTTCTAGAATTTATAGAAAATTAAACAAAAATTTTTTTCCAAAGGTAAAAGCAACTCTGAAAAAAAGGAGTAAGGGATAAACCTATCAGATATTCAAAGTTATACAAAGCTATAATAATTAATACTATGATATAGGTGTACAAATAAGCTGATCATTGAAACAGAATATAAAGTCTAGAAATAGGCCAAAATACATGAGAGAAACAAAAACTTATTCAATAAATAATTTTAAGACAATTGGATAGTCATCTGAGAAAATTAAGTTGAAACTATGTTTCTTCATATATACATCAGAATCATCATCAAATAGATAAAATACTTAAATGTAAACTAAACCATAAAAACTAAAACAAAACCTTCAATAATTCTTTTATAAACTTAACTGAAGAAAGTATTTTTAATTATACTTAAATTCAAATACCATATATTGTGTTTACATTAAAAATTTATTGCCAAGTGTTTTATTTTATTATATATGGGACTATTTTAATTTCCTTCTCAGATAGTTCATTGTTAGTGTATAGAAATGCAACTGATTTTTGTATGTTGATTTTTGTATCCTGCAACTTTACTAAATTTATTTGTTTTAATAGATTTTAATGGAGTCTGTAAGACTTTACACTTGATCTTAGCCAAAAGGCCGAGAAGTGATTTAAGATTTTATATATATAACGGTACACCATTTGCAATCAGGGACAATTTTACTTCACCCTTTCTGAGCTGGATGTGTTTGTTTTATTTTCTTGCCAAATTACTCTGATTAAAACATCCATTAACATATTTAATAGAAGTGGTGAAAGGTATTCTTGTCTTATTCCTGATCTTAGAGAGAGGGATATCAAATTGTCCTCACTAACTAAAGTGGTTTCCATGGGCTTTGGAGTTACATATGATGTTTATTAGATTGAGATGTATACTATTTTTAGTTTGCTGATATTTTTTTCATTATAAACAAATACTTTTTGTCAAATATTTATTCTGCATCTATAAAGCCAAATATGTATTTTTTATTCTTTATCATATTGATTGATTTTCATGTATTGAAAACTTTTTTGCCTTCCAGAAATATACCCAATTTGGTAATAATGTCCTTTTAAATTTGGTTTACTATTATTTTTAAAGATTTCTGAATCTATATTTATGAGAGATATTGGCTTGTAATTTTATTTTCTTGTGGTGTCTTTGTTTAGCTTTGACATCAGGATAATGCTAGCCTCATAAAATCATTTTGGAAGTGTTCCTTCCTCTTTAATATTTGGAATTTTTGAGAGAAATTGGTATTAATTTTTTTAAACAGTGGTATAATTCACCCATAAAGACATCTAATACTAAACTTTTCTTTATTGGGAGGTTTTTTATTATAATTAAATCTCCATTCTAGTTATAGATCCAATCAGATTACAAAACCTTGATGAAGAAATTAAAGATACAGTCAAATGGAAATACATTTTATGTTCATGGATTGAAAAAATTTAATATTGTCATAAATGTTTATACAATTTAAAGTCATCTACAAATTTAATACAATTACCACCAAAAACCCAATGGTATTTTTTACAAAAAAAGAAAGAAAAATCTAAAATATGTATAAAACTACAAAAGACTGAATAGCCAAATAAATCTTGAGACACAGTAACAAAGCTTGTCACTTAACAGTATTTGATTTAAAAATATATCACAAAACTATAGTATTATCAAAACAGTACTTTCTTGGCATAAAAATGGCCAGATCAAAGTAACAGAAATGGGCATCCAGTAATACATTCACACATTAACAGTAAACTGATCTTCCACAAAAGTGACACGCATACACAATGGAGAAAATAATCTCTTCAACAATTAGTGTTGTTAAAAGCTGTATATATATATATATATATATATATATACAAAAAGGAATAAAATTGGACCCTTACCTTAGACTACACATAAAAATTAACTCAAAATAGATTAAAGACTTAAACATAAGATCCCAAAATATAAGACTTCTAGAAGAAAATGTAGTGAAAGACTTCATGACATTGATTTTGGCAATAATTTCATGGTCAGTTAAAAAAATGCAGGTAATAACAACAACCAACAAAATAAATAAGTGGGACTATACCAAATTTAAAGGCTTTTTCAAAAAAGAAAATAAACAAAAGAGTAAAAAGGCAACCTATGGAATGGAAGAAAAGATTTGCAAATCAGTGATCAGATAAGGGGTTAATCTCCAAAATATGTAAGAAACTTGTATAACTCAGTAGCAAAAAAAAAAATTCTGAATAAAATATGTGTAGAAGGAAAGTACATCAACATAATAAGGGCCATATATGACAAATCCTCAGCTAATGTGATACTGAATTGGGAAAAACTGAAGCCCGTTCCCATAAAATATGGAACAAGACAGGGTTGCCTCCTGTTGCCACTGCTATTCAATATAGTACTGTAAGTTCTAGTCATAGCAATCAGGTAAGAAAAAGGAATAAAAGGTATCCGAATTGGGATACAAGTCAAATTGTCACTATTTGCAGATTCCATGATACTTTATATAATAAATTCTAAAGGCTCCATCAGGAAACTATTCGAAACAATAAACAAATACAATGAGTTTCCAGGATACAAAATCAACCTATAAAAATCAACAGCATTCCTATATACATACAACAAATCTTCAGAAAGAGAAATGAGAGAGTAAATAGCTTTCGCGATCACAACAAAAAGAATGAAGTACCTGAGAATTAACAAAGAATGTGACAATCTATGCAAAAAAATATAAGACACTTTTGAAAGAAATTGAAGAGGACACCAAGAAAGGAAAAGATATTCTGTGTTCATGAATAGCATGACTTAACATTGTGAAAATGGCCATATTACACAAAGAAATTTACAAATTTAATGAAATTTCAATCAAAATCTCAAAAACATACTTTCACAAAATAGATAAAAATAATTATTGAATTTGTGTGGAACCACAAAGGACCTCAAATCACTAAAGCAGTACTACACACAAAAAAAAATAAGGCTGATGGTATCACACTCCATAATTTCAATGTATACTACAAAGCATCAATAATCAAAACAACTTGGTATTGTCAGAAAAACAGACACAGAGACCAATGGAACAGAATCAAAAACCTAGAAATAAATCCACAAATATATGGACAAATAATTTTTGACAAAGGAGCAAAAAATATGCAATGGGGAAAAGACAGCCTCTTCAGTGGACAGTGGTGGGAAAATTGGAAAAACATATGCAAAACAATGGATCTGAGCTGTGAATTTCATTATATACTAAAATTAATTCAAAATGGACTAAAGACCTCCATGTAAGACCCAAAACAGGTAACTGTATAGAAAAACACATAGGTACTAAACTTACAGACCTAGGGCTTAAGGAGGACTTCATGAACCTGACCTCAAAGGCGAGGGAAGCAAAAGCAAAAATAAATGATTGGGACTATATCAAACTTAAAAGCTTCTTTACAACAAAAGAAACCATCAATAAAGCAAAGAGACAGCCAACTGAATGGGGGAAAATATTTACAAACAACACATCTGACAAGGGTATAATATATAAAATATATAAAGAACTCTATGACTCAACAACAACAAAAAAACAAGCAACACAATTAAACAGTGGGCAGAGGACTTGAACAGACATTCTTCCCTCAAAGATATACAAATGGCCTACAGAAGTGAAAAAATTTTCAACCTCTTTTGAAATTGGGGATATGCAAATCAAACCACAATGGGACACCACTTCACACCTGTTAGAATGGCTATTATCAAGAAGATAAGGAATAACAAATGCTATAGAGACTAGAGCAAAAGGAACCCTTGCACACTGCGGTGGGAATATAAAGTGGTACAACTGCTATGGATGACAGTGTGGAAGGTCTTCAGCAAACAGGGAACCGAGTTACCATATGACCCAGCAATCCTCCTCATGGGTGTCTACCCAAGAAACTTAAAACCTGTAGTCCACAAAGACTTATGTACCCCAATGTTCATCAGAGCGCTGTTCACAGTGGCCAATACAAGAAAGAAACCAAAGTGTCCTTCAATGGATGACTGGATAAAGAAGCTGTGGTACATATACACAACAGAATATTACTGAGCTATAAGAAAAGGTGAATTACTGCCATTTCCAACAAAAGGGATGAACCTCGAGAACATCATGCTAAGTGAAATAAGCCAGACAGAAATAACCAAGAACCATATGACTTCATTTATGTGTGGAATATAAAACTGAAAGTGACAAAGAAAAATCAAACAAACAAAGAAACAACAAAAACAAAAAACTTATGGATACAGTCAATAGTTTAGTGGTTACCTGGGACCAAGGGGGGAGGGGGTGAGTGAAGTGGGAGAGGGTGAGAGAGGAGTGAGGGGAAGCCAAATATATGGTGATGGAAAGAGAACTCACACTGCATGGTGAACATATAATGCAACACATAGACAATGCACTGTAGAATTGCATACTTGGAACGTATGTAATTCTTGCTAACCAATGCCACCTCAATAAGTCTAACAAAAAAAATACCAAAAGTTTAGGCAAGTACGTGGAGAAATTGAAACACTTGCACATTGCTGGTGTTAATTAAAATAGTGTAAATATGGAATATAGTATGGCATTTCCTCAGAAAATTAAATTATTGGTCACAAAGTTACTTTTGGATATTTATTAAAAAATTGAAATAAGGATCTCAAAACTTTAGCACTTTCATGTCCATTGCATCAGTTTTCACAATAGCCATGACATGGAAACAACCTAAATATCTATCAACAGTTGAATAAATAAAGAAAATGTGGTATATTGGCTATCACTGAGAATTGCCTGAAGTCTAGCTGAGCCAAAGTCCTACCTCTAAGGACATACAAAAGTAACCACCTCATGACTGGAAATAGGGCAGAGATACAGAATGAGTTCTTCCCATTTCCATCTGTGACCATGAAAAATTGAGAGAGATATCTCAGCTGTGGAAGTCCCTCACAGAGGAGTAAGAGTTCCCAGCCTCACACCAGGCCCTCCAGCCCAAGGATCCAGTGCCAATGAAAGAAGTTTGCATAACTTCTGGCCGTGAAACCAAGCAAAGATTGTGGCTGGGTGGGACAAAGGGCAGCTGAATTCCCAGTCACTCTTTTTAATGGGCCCACACATGGACTTACTCACTGACAGTCCACTTGCTCTGAACTCCACCACTGAGCCAGGTGCTCAAAAGGTGCCAGGGACCTACACAGAGAAACTAAGATGTCTGGGTTCAAGGTGAGGGCTGGAGAGACAAATTTCTCCTAAACAGAAGTGATGATAGAAACTATTGTGTTGGTTTTGTATTTTGCTTTGCTTTGTTTTGTTTTGTTTTGTTTTGTTATTGAGCCATCCCCACTTCTTGCATCCAGTTGGGGGCACCTGCCTTATCTGAGTCTTCACCAACCTAGCTAACACCATTTGTTTGCCCCAGCTGGTGATTTCCTGAGACTGTCCACACAAATTTAGGGACACCTACAGTGCTTTTAGTAGCTTTTCCATAGAAATGGACTGTCTTGGGTCATGTTGCAGATTTGTAAAAAAATCACTGAAAGGTTCACAGAATCCGAACAAGCAGCATCTGTCTTTGTTATGTCCTTTACATCTTGCCAAGCACTCTCAACTCCAGCACTACTGGCAGCCAGCCTCGGTTTGTGGCTTGGCCTTTCAAAAAAGCACCAAGCCCAGCATGCATTGAAGCTATTTGTAGATTGTTTTGTGGTTCTTGGGCAAAGTAAAAGCTATGGCTAAACTTGGCTTGTGGCAGGGTACCACCCAGGAGGCACTGGGTCTGGCATGCCTGGTGGACAGCTTCAAAGCAAGTTAGAGGATCACCCAGCTGCCTGCAAAGATAACACACCCAAAGAGCAGACTGGACAGGAGGCCTGGTAAAGTAAATGCTCTTCCATAGGATCAGCCTCAGCACAACTCTCAATGTAGTCATAACCAGTCCTCACAACTAATCAGCCCAAGGGTCAATCTCTCCCATTAAAATACAAACAGCAATGAAGGTTCAACTACAATAGGAGTGCATGCACAATACACACATTAGACACACCTGGAGCACCTGGCTCAGGTCAACAGGGAGACTGTGCCATGGGACTCCACAGCACATTTACTACAGGAAGTCACTCAGCTAAGACCAGGAGATATAGCAGCCGTACCTAACATACAAAAACAAACAGAGGGAGACAGCAAACACAGGGAAACAAAGAAAGATGTCCCAAATAAAGGAACAGAACAAAGGTTCAGGGAAAAATACTAGATAAGCTATCTACTAGACAGAGTTCAAAACACTGGTTAAAAGAATGCTCAATAAGGTCATGGATAATTTAAATAAAAAGAATAAAAATGGAGGTGGAAAACATAAATAAAAACTACTCAGAAATAAAGAATACATCGCTTCTCGGCCTTTTGGCTAAGATCAAGTGTAGAAATAAAGAATACAATATCTAAAATGAAGACTATATTAAAGGAAATCAATAGTAAAGTATGCCAAGGAGAGAATCAAATGAACCATTTAGAAAATAAAGTTGCAAAAAATACCAAATCAAAACACTAATATAAAAATATTCAAAAAATAAGAATAGATTAAGGGGCCTCTGGGACCCCATCAAGCGTACCAAAATTTGTGTCATAGGGATTCCAGAAAAATAGAAAGCAATTAAAGACCTATTTAAAGAAATAATAATAAAAACTTTCCTAATCTGGAAGAGGAAATACATATACAAACCCAGAAAACACAGAGAATCCCAAACAATATGCACCCAAAGAGGCCTACAAGAAGACATATCACAATAAAATAAGATTAAAGACAAAGAAAGAATCGCACACACAGCAAGTAAAAAGCAGTTAACTACAAGGGAATTCCCATGTCAGCTGATTTCTCAACAACAAAATTTGTAGGCCAAAAGGAATTGATAGTAAACATTCAAAGTGATAAAAATAAAGGACATAAAACCAAGATTACTCTACACAGCAAAGCTATCATTTAGAATTAAAAGAAAGATGAAGAAATTTCCAGACAAGTATAATCTAAAAAAGTTTAACACCACCAAACCAGTATTACAAGAAATGATAGAGGGACTTATTTAAGATGAAAAGATAAAAATATAAACAATAAAATGGCCATAACTACATATCTATCAACAATTACTTTAAATATAAATGGAGGGGGTTCCCTGGTGGTCTAGAGGCTAGGCTCCATCGCTCTCAACGCTGTGGCCTGGGTTCAATTCCCAGCCACAGAACCACCAAAAAAAATAATAATAAAGGTAAATGGATTAAATGCTCCAATCAAAAATTATGATGGCTGAATGAATACAAAAACAAGATGCTTACGTATACTGTCTACTAGACTCTCACTTCAGATCAAAAGATACACACAGATTAAAAGTGAAGGGATGGAAGAAGATATGTTATGAAAATGAAAACCAACAAACAAAAGAGCTGGGGTAGCAATAATTTTCTCAGAAAAAACAGACCTCAAAACAGAGTTATAACCAGAGACAAAGAAGAACCCAGTAATCTCACTTCTGGGTGTTTATTCGAAACAAACCTAAAAGAGTACATTGAGGAGATGTGTGCATCCATTTGTTCATTGTGGCATTGTTTACAATGGCCAAAATGTGGAGGCAACCTGGGTATCCTTAAATTGATGAAAGAATAAAGAGGAGGTAATACATATATACAATGGAATATTGCTCTGCTATAGAAGGGAATGGGTTCTTTTCATCAGTAGCAACATAAATGAACCTGGAGAGGAATGTCAGACAGAAAAAGACAGATGCAATATGATTTTACTTATATGTGAAATCTAAAGAATAAAATAAACAAACAAATCAGAAACAAACTCATAGATACATAGACCATTTTGATGGTTGCCAGGTGGAAGATAGTTTGGGAGTTGAGTGAAAAAAAGGAAAGAATAAGATATATGAAATAGTTTTTAGAAAGTACTAATGTGGAGGTAGATTATAGCATCAGTAATATTGTAATAAGTATGCATGGTGTCAGATAGTTATTAGATTTGTTGAGATGATAGATGAGGACACTGTTGGGTAGAGTGAAAAAGGTGTATTGATTAACAAATTGGTAGTTACAAAACAGTCATGAGGATATACGTAAACATAGGGAATATAATCAATAATACGGTAATAACTATGTGTAGTGTTAGACTAGTTGGGGGATAAATTCTCAAGTTACATACATGTCTAATCACTATACTATACACCAGAAATTAATAAAAAGTAATATTGAATTTCAACCGTAATTGAAAAATTTAAAAAAATAAGAAAAGGTGAAGGGAAATGAAAACTTCAAATTTCCAAGTATAAAAACAATAAGTGATGGGGATCTAGTGTATAGCACAGGGATTATAGTCAACAATATTGTGATAATATGGCACATTTAATCTGGTACAGTGTCAGATAATTGTTGGACTTATCATGGTGATTAATTCTTTAGGTATATCATTGTTGAGTAACTATGGTGTACACCTGAAACTACTATAATATTGTATTAGCTGCATTTTAACAAAATTCTTTAAAATATTCTTCCTGTCTTTAAAGCTTTTTTGAGTTGCAAATATTTAATTTTGTTATATTACTGTTAAAAGTATGCATGGAAAATAAAACTAAGAGAAAAATTATTTAGAATAAACAAACCAGTCACAATAAAAATATATGGTTCATACATACATTTAGACTTAGGAAAAGAAAAGCAAATTCTGCAAAATGTGACAACATAAATGAACCTGAGGATATTATTCTGAGTGAAGTGAAACAATAAAGAAAAACAAATACTGCATGATTCTGCTTTTATGAGTATCCTAGAATAGTCAAATTCATATAATAGAATCACAGTATGAATTGCTGGTTGTCAGGGATGGTGGGAGGGTAAAATGATAAGTTATTAATCAATGAGCATGAATTTTCAGTTAAGTAAGATGAAATAGATATAGATATCTTCTGTTCAACATTGTATCTATAGTTAACAACACTGTATCACACACTTAAGAGGGTAAATCTCATGTTTAGTGTCCATCCAACAACAATAAAAAATCTGATGACTTTAAAACCCTCTTACTCTTGCAATCATGGAAATTATGTCAGGCATTAGTTAATTGCTACCCTCTGACCCAGGAAAACATTTCACTGCCTTTACAAAATTTTCCCTAGGTAACTTCAAATTTCCTGAAGATTCCAACCTATCTCCAGAGATGTCTGAATGTATAAAGACTGCCACTGAGGTAGCCTCTATCGTTCTGAAAGGTTAAAGTGGCCCTCAGTCCCATTGGATGGTCGTATCTTTAAGGACTAGTGAAGAAACAATAGCTTCTAAAATGGAAATTCCAAATATTCAATCTGAATGAGCAGAAAGAATCAGGGAACCAGTTTCAGATCTCACACATTAACATAGAGTAAGTATACACCATCATCTCTGAGCACTACTTTGGGCCTAATTTAACCAGTAACATTTTTATGAGCTCCAAGTGGGGCTGGCAGATTTCCAGGACCTTAGTATCCAAATTAGTAAGACCAATCTTAGCTGGAGTGGTTAGAGGTGAGGAGCAAGTGGACCCAGGATTTCAGTGTAATATAACCTATCCCATTAAATACTACCGGTATGTGAAGTATGTGTGCTTTTAGTAAACAAACTTTAATGTTTAACAATATTCCAGTGTAGTATGTGCACATATATTTCTTTGTAACATACTTTTTGATACCTAAATTAGCCCAGGGATAAAAATTTAAACAAGAAATACATGATTCTTTAGAAAAGTATTCCAAGTTCCAATATATCCTGAGTTGGGGAAATCAGTTCCTAAGGAAAATATCACTACAATATTTCTGTGATACACCATATTGGCCATGTTGGGTTGTTTTTGTTAATATATGGAATATGGGTAAAAAATAAATTATTTCTTTTTACATTTGTTTCTTGCCATTTATTTACTTATTTTCTATTGTTTTGACCTCCATAGCTGATAATTCCCCTGGTATCATGGATACCACTAAACATTGTCCCAATAAACACACACACACACATGGCTATGGGTATAGGCACTGAAGAATTGTATCAATATTTCTATTAATGTATACATGTTTATATATCTGCAAAGGAATAATTTCAAACCACACTCTTTCATTTGAGCTGACCCAGTTAGCTCATTTTATTAGAAACTAAAATTAACAAACCTAAGATAGAAGTGTGACATATACAGACAAAAACTATTTTAATAGATACAGCTAGACTTCTAACCCAAGCCACAGATAGAATCCTAACCTCAGCTCAGTGAATCACCTCAGTAAGAGTGACTTTGGTGCAAGTGAGATTTTAAGTATGGCTCAGTGCAAATCCACCTTTACTACTGGAGAAAATCTAAAATAAAATTGCTGCTGAGTCTAAATTATGGCATATACTGTTTTTTTACACAAGGAACAGATGGTCCATTCTTTTCTTTTTTTAACACAATGAAAATTTCTCCAGGCCCTTCCTTATTTCTGGCTGCTCAATCTGTGCTCTCTGCTTGTAATTACTTTGGCTCTTGGAAGTAATGCAGTATTAAGGCTACTGAGTTGGTTTATGTCTGTCTTATTTTCCCTGGAATCATACAAAATTTGCACAGAAATCATAGTCCTGACCTTTAAGGTGCATAATGGTTTTGTAATTGACACCATAGAAAATGCATCGCTTCATCATTTCTAACATCAAAAAAATCTTATATACACCATTGATAATGTTGCTGTCAACTTAAAGATGAAGGGATTGCCCGCTAGATTTGTTTGTGACAGTCCTCTTGTGTCTTTCTGGAGAAAGATCACCATTTCTAGATAGTTGTGATGAATCATAAATTCTTGGAATTTGAGCCCAGTTACTTGACAGAAACCTCTGTAATAATAATATTTAGTGCCAGTTCGTTTGATTATCACAACCAATCTGAAGTCATATAGGAAAGAGCAAAGACATTGCTTATAGAAAGAGCAAAGACACTGTCCTGGGTCTTATGATTTCTAATATATTGCCCACTTCAGCAAACATTTGTCTGGCCTTTTTGAGCAGTTCCTGAGATGAGACGGGCCAGCCATACTCTCTTTTCTCTTGAAATAAATCTATTTTAAAAAATGTCTGGGTTTTTGTATGTGCCAAGATTCTCGAAGACAATTTTAACTAAATTAGGAGAAATTGCCTTGATGCCAACTTTGAAATCAGAAGATTTGGGGAGACATTTCCACCCTTACATTTATATTGTCTTATTTTTCATTTTTCTCCTTTCATTGTTCCCTAATTAGCAAATAAATGTCTATTTTCTTCTCTCTTATTGTCTCCTACTGCCTTTAGCTGTGTGTCTCTGGGCTTAGACTTCCAGAGGCATGTATATAATCTTTGCTGGATACATGTTTTTTTCCCTGTCCTTAATAATTTCTTTTATTATATCCTGCAGAAATTAATTCTAACTTATTTTCTACTGACACTAGTGACAGCCACCAATTCCACATCTAGATTCTTTTTCTTTATAATCCAGGTATCCCTGTATACATCAGCTTTACATTTTGTTGATCCAAAAGTTTGAAGCTCTTGTTTCCTTAGAATTGTTTTCTTAAGTCCTGATAGAGTGGAGATTCTATTTAATTTCCATTGTATAATAGTTTGCAAGCAACCAGGTAATGTCCCAGATGTAAAACATAAAAGCAAAAAGGGAAGACCTTTAAATGTGGGAGGGAGACAATTATGTGAGCCAAACTGGAAAACAAAATACTATTTTTTCTAATGCCCCTCTCTCAATCATAAACATGGAAGATTCTGATTTTTATCCTATTATTAGAAAACCAGAGAGAAAAGTAATAAAAAGAATAGTAAAAAATTTCAAGAATCTATCAAGATATGCTAACTCTATGGTTTGTAAAAATTGAACCCTAAGCCTAAAAGGGGACTTGAAGAATAATCTTTGTCTATCCCTTGGTCTTCTTCACACAATAGGATTCTGTTCATATTAGAATTACTTGTCCATTTCAAAGATGTTCAGTAAGGGTCTTTGCGCAACTTTTCTCTGGGGTTGTAGACATCAATTGGGTGTAGACATCAAAGTTCACTTAAATTATATAGGCTATGTGGACATTAAACTCTAAACCTTAATATTATCTAGACTGGTGGAAGACTCCTTTTACAAATAGAATATGTTGATTTTTTTGAGTGACAGGCTCATTTATAGGAAATAATAAAAGGAGGAGTAAAACAGAACTGTGTTCTAGGGGTTCACAGTCTGTTTGGGAGGCTCATACTAAGTATGATAAGTACTGTAATAGTAATTTACACAAAATTCTATGGGAGCAAAAATAAAAGTATTAAATCTAGATATGGTAGTTGAAAGAAAATTTATGGCTGAATCTTGAGGGATGTATAATAGATTTCTAGGTAGAAGAGTTAAGGAGAATGCAGAACAGTGAAAACAAACAAAAATATTGTGTGTTTGGGAATCAAAAACATTTATATGACCTATTTTATAGATTATTTCAGTGACAAAAGTGAAGTTTTATGGTGATTGTGGATGACCTTGTATTCTCACCCATGATGAGGATTTAGGATTCTATACTATAAGCAAGCTTATGGTAAAGAACTACATGGTCATATTTGCATTTAAAAAGTCATTCTATCTTCTAGATGTAGACAGGCTGATGAAAAGATATTAAAGGATGCCTCAAAGAGTACAAGTTGTCAAGTACCTGCCTTTAGCTGTCCAGTGTTTGAGACAAACTAATAATGCTAAAGAGTGGAGTTAAATACTGATGAGATCAAGATACAGGAAAAAATAATAAATTATTGTGAGGAAGAAATTAAACAGGAAACAAGGAAAAAAGGAGAAAACAATAATGTTAAAATTGAGTTTAAATTAAATGTTTAGTATGTACCAGGCGTAGAATTAAATGTTTTATGCATGTTATCTCTTTTAATCATTTCAGCAACCTGATGAAGTATGTGTGATTATATTAGTGTACAGATGGATAATCTATAGCAAGAAGAGATAAATTGTCTTGTTCAAGGTCATATAAGAAGTGAATAATAAAAGCAGAATTTCAATCTCTGCTTTTTACTACTTACCTAGAGAAAGCAGAGTGACCGCAGAAGCACACACAGAAGTGAAACCATAAAGAAAAAGGAGAGTAACAAAAGGGTATGTGAAAGAACAACAATTAAGGAAGAATATGGTGAAAAGGAGGCAGGTAATATTAATGGATAATATTCTTATGCACACATTGTAAAAAAATATTTAAGTAAATCTTGACTTTAAGTATCTGTTTATGGTGCCAAAGACTAGGGACCAATGCATGAATGGACATTTGCAATGATGTGCATCTGAGCCCAGATCCAACTGCTGTTAGATTAAATTGCAAAAATTATCAAATTACAATATTTGACTATTAGTCACCTACAACAATATAATGCTAATAGTTTCCCACTATGTATACTAACTTGAAGGTGAAATATGTTCTTAATCAAAAATGACTTCTTTACTTTCAAGAAAATGACAAAAATTGTCATTTTGAGTACTTCTACCACCTTGTTCAGTAAAGCTGGACCTGTGTCAAGCTACAGTGACTGTCAATCAGCTTTTGAGAACCCTTAAGAAGTGGCTCACCAAAACAAAACAAAACAAAAAAACAAGGGAGTTCCCTGGTGGTGTAGTGGCTTAAGGTTTCGGCGCTGGCGCTGTCAGCGCTGTGGCCTGGGTTCGTTTCCCAGTCAGGGAGCTACCCACATACCAAAAAGCAAAAAAAAAAAAAAACAAAACAAAACAAAGAAGTGGCTCACAAATAAATCAGCCTAGTATAAAAAGTCAAGAAATGTTAAACACTAGAAAAATGCACACCTTCTTTCATCTTATTTTTGCTGCTGTGAGGAGTGGGTATGGTGAAAAAAGAGAGAGGTGTAAGAGTACTCATTAAATTGAAAATAGAACCCGAGACTGACATATTTCACTTAGAATAATACCCTCAAGTTCCATCCATTTTGTTGCCAATGGTAAAATTTTATTCTTTTTTATGGCTCAGTAATATTTTATTGTATATATGTACCACCTCTTCTTTATCCAGTTGTCTTATCCATGGGCACTTAGGTTGATTCCATTTACTGGGTGTTCTAAATAATGCTACAATGAACACAGAAGTGCATATATCTTTTCAAATGGGTGTTTTGAATTTCTTTGAGAGTAAATACCCAAAAGTGGAATTGCTAGGTCATAAGGTAGTTTTATTTTTAATTTTTTGATGGACCTTCAAACTCTTTTCAGCAGTGGCTGCACTGATCTGCAATTCCACCAACAGTGCTCAAGATTTCCCTAAATGAAGAAACAACAGAAACAGACTCATAGATACAGAGAATGAACTGATGGTTGCCAGTTGGGAGAAGGTTCAGAGAGTTTGGTGAAAAAGGTAAAGGGATTAAAAAAATACAAGTTGGTAGTTACAAAATTGTCACAGGGATGTAAAATACAGCATAGAAAATACAGTCAATAATGTTGCAACAACTATTTATAGTGCCAGGTGGGTACTAAATTAATCAGGGGAATCACTGCATAAATCATATAAGTATCTAGCCACTGTGCTGTGCACCTACAACTAATATGGTATATTGTTGAATGTTAACTGTGACGGAAAAAAGAAAAAGAATAAAAAGGAGATAGAACCTGGAAATCATTGTGTTGTGCATGTCTCTCATTAAGGCTGATAACAGGATGTTATTACATTTGTTAAATGGAAACTGCATTCAAACTCATTTCAATCTTGCTTCACAGGTCTCAAAAACAAAGCTATTTTACAACTTTATATCACTTAATGAGTTAGTTAATAAAAAGTTTTTCTCCACAAAGAAGAGTGCTATTTCCTTAGATAAACCACATTTTTAATTACGTAAAAATTATCTCCAGGTAAAGCTGCACTGAGTTGAATCTCTGCACCAGACAAATACCTCTGCTATTGTGTGACAAGTGGCCTTTAACAGTCCTTATTTATGAGGGCTTTCATTTTCTTGAGCACTGGTGAAACGGTGATGGGGGACAGACAGATGGAAAATCAAGATAGGAGGCATAAAAGCAAACTGGTGCACATTAATTTTGTTTTTCTGATTGTAACAAGCCAATGAAAGGAGTGGAGGAAAAATCCTTCTTGACATACAAATTACATTTTTAAATATAATTTTTTATTGTTAAATTGATTGGGGTGACATTGGTTAGTAAAAATTCCATAGGTTCCAGGTGTACAATTCTACAATGCATCATCTATGTGCTGTGTTATGTGTTCATCACTCAGAGTCAGTTCTTTTTCCGTCACCATATATTTGACTTCCCCTACTCCCTCCCATCCCCTTCTACCTCTCCCACCCTCTCCTGCCTCTCCCACCCCTTCCCCTAGTAAACCATATTCTACTGGTAAAGCATCTGGTATTCAATATTGAACACTAGCATTTTAGAGTTAGAAGGAACTTTAGATATTATTTAGTTCAACACTTCATTTCAAAATTTAAAAAAAAAAAACAAGATTTGGAGAGGATATATATGTTGGCCAAGGTAAGTGAGTGACTTGAATTTTTAACCTTTTTTTCATGAAGTCATCAGGCATCATTTATTATAAAGTTATTATAAAAACAGTTTAGTGTACTGAAAAGGGAAGTTTGATAAAGAATTGTTGGGAGCCATGCAGGCTGGCTTTAGGGAAG
>PVJL010015087.1:0-25644 GCA_004026885.1 Lyroderma lyra | reverse complement strand
AGGATGTGGAGAAAAAGGAACTCTGGTACACTGCTGGTGGGAGTGCAAACTGGTACAACCACTGTGGAAGGCAGTGTGGAGGTTCCTCAGAAAATTGGGAATGGAGCTACCATTTGACCCAGCAATCCCCCTTCTGGGGATCTACCCAAAGAACTTGAAAACCTTTGTCCGCAAAGACTTATGTACCCCAATGTTCATTCCAGTAAGTTTTCTTGGAACATGGCCTGGTCCCGAGGTGCACTGCATAGGGCAACCTTTTATCTTTTCTCTCAGATTCATCACAAAAGAGTTTCAGGGGGCCCACAGTAGGTTTCCACAAATGAGCATGTCACCAAGATGAAAATATCATTTTAGCCTGTGCATAAACTTGAGAGAATGAGGCCCGGTGGCTATGCTTTCACTGGCCTCAAAAATGTGGGCCAGTCTGTGAGCTGGACACACACTCTGGGCTCTGAGCACAGCAAATACCTCTGCCTTCATCACCCAGAGGCAGCTCCTTGACGAAGAAGAGACTTCTTCAAGTCCGTCCCAACACGCCATCAATAGGCTCCTGTCTACTCGCCTCACACACACCTCAAAGACTCAGATTTCCTTCCAGGTCGCCTGGACACCCTCCATCTTGTGCTGCCCATCTGTCTGAAATTTGTCTGCCCCCCATTCCTCTGAGAGGCAACCAGGCCTGCCAGCTGCACTGGAGCTGTCGACTTGTTCTCCTGTAGGTGGGAAGTTGAGTCAGGCACCCAGCACTGCTTCACCTTGTGCGTCACTTTTCCTCATGCTCCCCCAGTACCTTGAAAACTTCAGGTCTGCAGCGATGGCTTGCCACTCCCCCACCCACAATCCCCAAGACACCACCCTCTACCCGGGTGGCGTCCTGCCATTGAGTGCCATTGGGAGGATGTTCAGGGCCCCTGTCAGTGCCCAAGGTGTCAAAGCCAAGCCCGCTGTAAAGAATTACAGCCAAGCCCGCTGTAAATAATTACAGCCAGCCCCACTGTAAAGGGTTAAAGCGTGGCTCACCGCCTAGGCTTGACCTTAGCATAAACAGTCCATGTACAGGGCTGAAGAATTCCTGGGGCTGACATTTACTATGCATCTACTGCCTTATGTATCCATGAAAAACCAAACAACTGCTACTGGGCAGATGCAGTAAGATGCCATTTTTGTTTGAATATGTGTATATAGTTCCAGGTACACTTGCTTGCTTTCTGGCCTGTTTGTGGTTCCCCTATGTCAGCTCCATGTGTGTTTTTTCAACTGGGTGAACCACCTCCAAAACCTGACCTGCCTGGAAACCTTGGCAATGACATTGGCGTAGTCAGCAGGATGAGGTGAGTACTACCCCCAGTGCCTCTGAGGGTCCCCAGGTGGAAGAAATGTGGCTTTCCACCTCTCTATGGTACCCAGTGGCCACATATCTGGCCACATGGACAGCTCTGGAAGATTGGGATGAGATTACACCAATACCTGGGAATATCAAGAAGGCCCTAGAATCTATGGAGCCATACGTTCTGCTAGCATACCAGGAGGCAGCTTCTGTGTATCCTGGATGTTTCTGGCAGTGCTGTGGCACATCAGCCAGGAGATGCTGGAGCAAGCTCAACAGTTACGCCAGTTGCAGGGACAGGAGGAAATGCTGGAAGAGGACCTGGAGGCTACTGAACGTATGTTGCAGGGCTCAGAGGAATCTATACATTCCTCCAGGGCCGGTAGCCTGATACATATGTTGAAGGTTCACCCCTTAGTGCAATGGAAGGTTGAGCTGGAGTAGCCAGTGAGGCTGGGGGATGAGCCACAGAGGGCCCCACCAAGCCAAGCAGCATACAACAATGACTGCATACTCGCCCACTAAATTATGGGAATCGACATGGCAGGTACAGCAAAGGGCAGGGGAAATGGTACCGAGCTGGCTATTGAGATTATGGGAAAAGGGAGCAGAAGAAACAGAGTTGTCTTCTGATGAAATGTCCCAACTTGCCTTCATTACAGTACTCCTCTTCCTTGAGGCAAAGGCTACAAAATATTGCCCATACTAACCATGATGCTGGGAATCATTCCCTGGTCAATTGGTTAATGGCAGCAGCCCAAAGACTTTGGGCAAATGCCAGTGAATTGTCTGTGACTGTGAGCAACTTGTCCACGTACTTGGAACTGGTGCATATTATATGGGAGATGGGCATGCGACAGATGATGTTTCAGATATGCTACAATAGCCCTAATGAGGAAGTTTTCACCACTAGGATAAAGAACCTCATTCTAGCTTCAGGACCCCTGGAAACCTTCAGGACTATGGCTGCTCTTTTGGCTCCTTATGTAGACCGGCAGGTGCATGAAGTAACAGCCACCTGAACTCAATTGGGAGATGTGGAAGTAAATCAAAAGAAAAGAGGCACCCAGGTGAGGCCGCTTACAGGACCCCAAGGGGCCCACACCCAAAAGATGCCCAAAGAATAAAGGAGCTCAAAAGGGTAGCATTCAGCCTACAGTAAGAGTGAACCTAAAGCAGATGTGGTTTGATCTATTAGCTGAAGGAGTAGCCGCAGGAAGCAGCTGAAACCTGAACAGCAGTTTACTCCTCTGCCAGCTGTTACCTTCCCAATTAGGAAGCTGAGACTGATTTTTACCCGGAGTAGGGGTCTGGCTGTGGTACCTTGCTGAGGGAGGACCCGGAGGACCCTAGGCCTCATGTTAAACTTACTATTTGCTGGTCCCCCCCCCATAATGTGCAGTGAGTACTAGACCTTATGAACACTGGAGCCGATAGCACTTTGCTGTATAAAAATCTAGATAAATTTAGCGGTCTGAGAGCCACCATGGAGGGATATGGAGGCTGGATGATAAATCAAACATGAAATTGTGACCCTGAGCATAGGGTGATTGCCCTCACAAGACTATAAAGTCTATGTCCCCTCTATCGCAGAATATATTCTAGGGGTAGTTGTGCTGCAAGGATAGGCAATCTCGATGATGATGGGAGAATTTCACCTGAGTAGGAGTGGTAAAGACTTTTGTTCAGGGGTATCCCCATCATGCCCCCTTGATATTACCCCAGGCTACCCCTGTTGTGCATACAAAGCAATATCGGCTACCAGGAGGGCATGAAGAGATTGGTCGTGCCATTCTCAAGCTTGAAAAACCTCAGATAATCTGCTCAATACATGGCCCTTATAATTCTTTCATATGGTTAGTGAAAAAGCCTGACAGCTCCTGGCGAATGTCTGTGGATTATCAAAAGCTGAACAATGTAACACCCCTGTTGTATGTCGCAGTGTCTAATGTTATGGATGTTATAGACAAAGTCAAACATAAACTGAGACAGTATCATTATGTTGTGGATTTGGCAAATGCCTTCTTATTCATAGATATTCCACTGGAGAGGCAAGAGCAGTTAGTCTTCACTTGGGAAGGACAACAATGGACTTTCATGGTGCTTCCCCAGGGTTATCTGCACAGTCCCACCCTGTGCCAGGGACTGGTGGCTCAGGACTTAGCCATCTGGTGGAAGCCAGATGGGTGCATCTGTTCCATTCTATTGATGATATAATGATAACTTCTGATTCTCTTGCAGAGTTTGAGCCTGTGGCCACCAGTCTACAAGAAGCCCTCGAGACCTGCGGGTGGGCCATCAATGAAGACAAGGTCCAAGAGCCTGGGTTGTCTGTCAAATTTTTGGGAGTTTTCTGGTTGGGTAATACTAAGGTTATGCTGGATGCAGTCATAAATAAGATACAAGGGAGCTCCCTGATGGTGTATTGACTTAAGGCTTCGGCGCTGGCGCTGTCAGCATTGCAGCCTGGGTTTGATTCCCAGCCAGGGAGCTACCCACATACCAAAAAGAAAAAAAAAAGATACAAGGTATCCCCGGCTGGCAACAGTAAAGCAATTGCAAACCTATTTGGGTTTGTTGGGCCATCGGTGCTTATTCCTCATTTAGCCACTTTAACTTGCCTCGTATGTCTCTTGATACGGTGAGGGGCTATTTGGGATTGGACCCCAGAGACAAAAACATCATTTCAAACCACCAAGCAGGCAGTGACTCAAGCCCAAACACTACGGGTGGTTGATGCCACCCTAATGTTCCTTTTAACGGTGTCAGTGGATGACAATGAGTTTGGATGGGGCTTGTGGCAGAAACATGGGGCTCATAAAGTGCCCATTGGTTTTTGGTCTCAATTGTGGAAAGAGGGAAGCCCACTATTCCCTCATAGAAAAATAGCTGCTATTTCTGCTGCCCTGTTGGCTGGTGAGGACATAACAGGTACTAATCTTGTAACCATCCAATCAAGGTATCCAGTAGAGGGCTGGTTGCAGTCTTGGTTGTGGACATCATGGAAAGGGGTAGCTCAAAACCCTACCTTGATCAAATGGGGGCACTATTTGGAACAGAGGGCCCTCTTCTCATTCAGTCCTTTATCAAATCAATTACATGCCTTGCTAAGACCTATAGAATTTCAAGGTGAAGATCCATCCCTACCAATGGGAGCTGAAATGTCTATGGTTAGCCCCTATTTAGAGGGGCAAGCCTCTATCCTGGAAGATGCCTGGTATACAGATGGCTCCTGCCAAGGGCAACTGCCTACATGGGTGGCTGGAGCAATAAAACTGTCTAGAGATAAATTCTGATATGAGACAGGAACAGGACAGTTCAGTGAATGGGCTGGATTGAGGGCTATGTGGCTAGTGCTGATGAATGAATCAGTCCCTATACATGTCTGTACAGACAGTTGGGCAATATACAAAGGTTTAACACTCTGCTCCTCTACTGGGCCACCCAATATTGGGTGATAGGGTGCCATTCTTTGTGGGAGAGGGCTCATTGGCAGGACTTCTGTAAATGGGGTCTCCTGGAGGGGGCCACCATTCACCATGTTCCAGGACACAATCTTTTAAAGGCACCTGGAAATGTTGCTGCTGATGTTTTTGTTCAAGTGAGGGCAAGCCAGTTACTGCCCCACCCGGACGAGCCAGGTTCCTGAGTACATCGCAAGTTGGGATATGTTGGAGCCCAAACCATGGGCTCTGTACAGGTGACTCTACCAGAGAGGGCCAGAGGTCTTATACTAAAATAAATATTTGTCCTTGGCCTCTGGCTCCTTCCTTTATATTCCATCATCCCTTTAGAGCTGTCATGATCCCAAACCCTTGGGGAACTAGTCTGATATCATAGGCGATGAGAAAAGCCCTTACCAGCCACATTATTGTCACAATTGACACATTGCCTGTATTTTACCTGAGGGTAAAGATCTTCCTTTAATGGTGTCACTGTCTGCTTTGTCCTACCGTCCAGGCTTACAGCAGGCAATAGTATCCTGTCCTGGGCATATACTTATGCTCAGGTGCATAATATTTCCCACTGTTGGATCTTCATGGCAATCCCAGTGGAGGCAGTTGAGGGACTTCCATGGTGGATTCACTCGGCTTCCCTCAACAATTGGATGCAGTTATGTACATGGAACAGCACTGCTGAATGGGACCAATGTCTCTGGGCAATGGACAATTTGCTCCACAAGGACCATAATAACCAACTCCCTCTGTTGGTTTATGAAATTACTAATGGGTGGGGTTGGATGGTGGGGGAACATGTGAAACTATGGGAACAAGTCTTGTTATGTATAAAACAACATCACTCAGATGTTAACCATATTGCTGGTTGGGTGCCCCCACACTTGTGTCAAAACATTATCCATGTGCTGACCCTTTGTACTCGGTAGAATGGAGCCTGATATGCTGGCATTCATCCCACAGGTAACCATCAAGTTGGATACCCTTGGGTTTATGGACACTAAGATGGCCTTATTTACCTGAAAATTGGACTGGCTGATATAGATGGGGTCACCCATACATTGCTGGTCAAGTACTGGCAACCCTTCTTCAATTGCCTACTAATTGGGATGCTGTGTATCACCACCAGCATCACCAATGTAGAGCCATTTGGTGGTTCTATTCTTTTACTCTGGCCCTGCCTGGAGCTGCTGTCTTAGATGTACAATTACAAGTAAAAGCTTTAGCAGTGCATCCAGCCCAAGCCCTGAATGCTACTAAACAGGCCTTAACCTGTTATTAGATAAAACAGCACAAAAGCGTGAAGTTGTGCTGCCAAATTGGATGGTTGTAGATTTATTGACAGCCTCCCACAGTGGCACCTGTGCTATTTTACATGTGAAATGTTATGTATATATCCCAGATCATGCTGATCACATTCAGACAGCCCTGGCCAAAATGTACATGGAGGTACAAGCCATTGCCTTTTCCATGGACAACCCATTACCCTCCTGGTGGACCTCCTTAGGATCCACCTGGCGGTGGATACTAATGATCCTAGCAATTATTGAGGGCAGTCTGCTAGTCTTCTGCTGTACTCTATATTGTTGCTGTGGGCTTTGGGCTCAAGGATATACATTAGGGGTAAATTCCCATGTGGCAGCCCTGTAGGAATGGAGTGTCAGTCCCCAAAGGTTTAATAAAGCCAAACTCGCTCTATAGAATTACAGCCAGACCCACTGTAAAGGGTTAAAACCAGGCCCACTGTCCAGGCTTGACCTTGACATAATCAATCCATGTCTGGGGCTGAAGAATTTCTGGCGCTGACATTTACTGCTCATGTACTGCATTTTGTAACTATTAAAACCCAAACAATTGCTACTGGGCAGATGAGGCAAGATGCTATTTTTGTTTGAATACATATTTATAGTCCCAGGTGTGCAATAAAGTAGCTTGCTTGCTTCATGGTGTGTTTATGGTCTCCCTATATCGGCTCAGTTTGTGTTTTTTCAACTGGGTGTACCATCACCAAATCCTGCCCTGCCTGGAAACCTTGGCAATGAGAGCCCAGCCCCAAGACTGGACACAGGCACAGTCCCCCTGTCAGACCAGTGAGTTTTGGCTGGACATGAGTATGCTGTTTTCGTTTCCCAGCTTGCAAGGGCGGTGCTTCTTTAGGGACATCATGCTCCTTCTTGAGGAGAAGGCTATGGCTTTCAGGAAAATGCAGCCTACCTGAACCCAGCCCTGGTAAAAGCCTCTGCCTTTGTTAAGATCTCTGCTGTGACTCTAAACAGTTGGTGTTGGAGTTTCAAATATATATCTCAAGTACCCACCCTGGCTATCTCAATTAGTCCCCCAACAAGGATGGGTACTGGTAAAATTGGCCTTGTCTTATTCTTGAGGCCTCCAGTAGCACAGAATGAAGAATGGAGCAAGCTCTTGTCCTAGGCCACAGAGATATCAGGGAGAAGGTATATAAGAAAGTAGGTGCCCCTCTGTCCTGTGGAAAAGAGTAAATGAAATTTTGATCCACAAATCCTGAAGAAGCCTATCTTTTTCTTGCCTTTTTTTTCTTTGTTGGTCATGTATTTTTTTAAATTTTGTTTTGTTTTCTTTTGTTTTGATTCATTTTTATTGTTAGAGTTTTTTGGGTGACATCTGTTAGCAAGAATTACATAGGTTTCAGGCATACAATTCTACAGTGCATTGTCAACTTGATGTATAAGTTCACCACCTAATGTGACTTCTCTTTCCATCACCTTATATTTAGCTTCCCCACCTCCCACCTCCTCTCCTTTCTCCCCTCCCTATCCTACTCATCCCCATATAAACATTAAACTATTGATTGCATCCATGGGTTGTTTGTTTATTCATTTCTTTTCTTTTTGTTTCTTTCAGTTTATTATTTCGCATATGGGTGAAGTCATACAGTTCTTTGTTTTTTCAGTCTGGCTTATTTCACTAAGCATGATGGTCATGTTTTTAAATTCAATTTTATTGTTAGAGTTTTCGGGGTGACATCTGTTAGCAAGAATTACATAGGCTTCAGGCATACAATTCTACAGTGCATTGTCAACTTGATGTATAATAAGTTCACCACCTAATGTGACTTCTCTTTCCATCACCTTATATTTAGCTTCCCCCACTCCTCTCACACCCCCTCCTCTTTCTCCCCTCCCTGGCCTACTCATCCCCAAATAAACATTAAACTATTGATTGTGTCCATGGGTTATTTTGTTTGTTTGTTCATTTATTTTTCCTTTGTTGCTTACAGTTTTATATTCCGCATATGAGTGAAGTCATACAGTTCTTTTTTTTTCTGTCTGGCTTATTTTGGTAAGCATAATGATCTCCAGGTCCAGCCATTTTGTTGCAAATGGCAATATTTCATCTTTTCTCATAGCTGAGTAATATTCCATTGTGTATATGTACCATAGCTTCTTTATCCAATCGTCCGTTGCAGGGCATTTCTGTTGTTTCCATGTTTTGGACACTGTGAACAGCGCTGCCATGAACATTGGGGTACATAAGTCTTTGCAGACAAAGGTTTTCAAGTTTTTTGGGTAGATCCCAGAAGGGTGATTGCTAGGTCAGATGATAACTCCATTTCCAATTTTCTGAGGAATATCCACACTGTCTTCCACCGTGGTTGTACCAGTTTGCATTCTCACCAGCAGTGTACTAGAGTTCCTTTTTCTCCACATTCTCTCCAGCACTTGTTATTCCTTGTCTTGTTGATAATAGCATTCTAACAAGTGACATCTCTTTGTGGTTTTTATTTGCTTTTCCCTGATAGCTACTGAGGATGAGCATTTTTTCATATGTCTGCTGGCCATTTGTATTTCCTCATGGGAGAAGTGTCTGTTTAGTTCTTCTGTCCACTTTTTAATTGGGTTCTTTTGTTGTTGTTGTTGTCTTATTAGTTCTTTATATATTTTAGATATTAGACCCTTACCTGATGTGTTAATTGCAAATATTTTCTCCCATTCAGTTGGCTGTCTCTTTGCCTTGTTGATGGTTTCTTTGGCTGTGCAGAAGCTTTTTAGTTTGATATAGTCCCATTCATTTATTTTTGCTTTTACTTCCCTTGCCTTTGAGGACAGTTTCATGAAGTCTTCCTTGAGTCCTAGGTCTATAAGTTTAGTACCAATGTTTTCTTCCATACAGTTTATTTTTCAGGTCTAATATGAAGGTCTTTAATCCATTTTGAGTTAATTTTTGTATATGGAAAGAGTTCACAGCTCAGGTTCATTCTTTTCCATGTGTTTTTCCAGTTTTCCCAGCACCACCTACTAAAGAGGCTGTCTTTTCCCCATTGTATGTTTTTTACTCCTTTATCGAAAATTATTTGTCCATAAATTAGTGGGTTTATTTCTGGGTTTTCAGTTCTGTTCCATGGGTCTATATTTCTGTTTTTCTGCCAGTACCAAGCCGTTTTTTTTAATTCATTTTTATTGTTAGACTTATTGGGGTGACATCTGTTAGCAAGGATTACATAGGTTTCAGGCATACTATTCTACAATGCATTGTCAACTTGATGTATAATAAGTTCACCACCTAATGTGACTTTTCTTTCCATCACCTTATATTTAGCTTCCCCACTCCTCTCCCACCCCCTCCCCTTTCTCCCCTCCCTAACCCACTCGTCCCCAAATAAACATTAAACTATTGATTGTGTCCATGGGTTATTTGTTTGTTCATTTCGTTTTTTTCTTTGCTTTCAGTTTTATATTCCGCATATGAGTGAAATCATGCAGTTCTTTGTTTTTTCTGTCTGGCTTATTTCACTTAGCATGATGATCTCCAGGTCCATCCATTTTGTCGCAAATGGCAATATTTCATCTTTTCTTACAGCCAAGCTGTTTTGAGTATTGATGTTTTGTAATATAAATTGAAGTCTGGAAGTGTAATGTCACCAGCCTTCTTCTTTTTATGTAGTATTGCTTTGGCAATTCGAGGTCTTTCATGGTTCCATATAAATCTAATAATTCTTTTGTCTATTTCACAAAAGTATGATTGTGGTATTTTGATGGGTATTGCATTAAATCTGTAGATTGCTTTGGGCCGAATGGTCATTTTAACAATGTTAAGTCTTCCTATCCATGAACAGTTTTCTGTGTATAAGTCTGTCACGTTCTTTGTTAAGTTAATTCCCAGGTATTTCATTCTTTTTGTTGTGATAGCCAAGGGAATTGACTCCCTCATTTCTTTTTCTGAGGATTCATTGCTTGTATGTGTGAATGCTGTTGATTTTTGTACATTGATTTTGTATCCTGCGACTTTACTATATTCGTTTATTTTTTCTAATAGTTTCATGGTGGAATCTTTGGAATTTTTTATATAAAGGATCATGTCATTCGCAAATAGTGACAATGTCACCTCTGAGGAGGCCTATTAAGGAGAGAAATTCTTTCCGCAAACAATATATGGACTAAAAGAAAGGGGCTAGTCTCCTTAGTAGCATGTCTTTCTGCTCCCCTCTTAAACAGTGTACCAAGAAATTGAATTCCTTGAGCTGTGAAAGTGGCAGCAGTGAGAGTGTCTGTGAGAGGATGGTGGAAAGCATGATTGATAAATTCAGTGAACAGGGGTCCTTGATGAATATTGACGTGTAGGGCTGTGTTCTCATTTCACAGGAGGGTCTTACAATTTCATCCCAATTGGGGAAGAAAGTAATTTAATTTTTTCTGGGGCCGTCTTGACAATAATAAGAGGATACAGAGTTAAATTTAGAGGAGCAATGGCTACTACAGTACCTAGAAAGCAATGTAAGAGAATTTTTTATTTACCATCAGGTGTCAGAGAGTGTTATTCCATCTGACATATTAATCAAACTATATGGGGGAATAAGAAAACTCTGTTTACAAGAGGCTTGGATTCAGCCTATCGAAGTTGCCCCAGAAGAACTGCTGATGATGCATAAAGGAAAACATTGGGTATTGTTGACAATTTGAGTGTAACAACTCCCAAGGGAGACTAAAGTTGGTGTCAAGTAAAAGGAGTTTTAGTGATGCTCATAACATAGGGTTCATTTCTCTGCAGGTTTTCTCTTGCTAATGCCCTCTGAATCACAGTATAAAGAGTATGTTGGGCAAGATTAGTAAAGACATTGCTCCATTCCTGCTTATATATCCCCAGCTTTGGGACTAGAAACAAAGCCAGCAGAGAGGATTCAAATGGAGAACAGTCGCTGTCCCATTGGCTAATTCATAGATTGTAAATGGAATGAATTTTTTATAAATAACATACCCAAGCATGTATAAAAGACTACTTAAGTACAGTAGGGGAGTTATGATAGCCAAGTTGAGGGGTCAGTTTCCTGGAGGAAGCACTCTATAATCTTGTTCTAAGAGTAGTCAAAATCACCCTGAATGTAGCCATCCCACAGATAGTGATAAGTGGCTTGCAATAGAAATGGTAGGGAGGTCAATAGGGTTGCCAGTATTTGAGTGTGTAGAGGGGTGGCTGAGACTGGCAGAGTGGAAGGTATATTAGAAGGGAAGATAGAGCAGTTGGGGCATGAAAGTGGGCAATTCTTAATCTGGTGTTGTTATCAGATTTGGTGTGTCTTCTTCTGGGATGCAGGTCAAGTGAAAACCAGGGGATTCAAAAGCCTGTGACCTGTACTTGAGTGAGAGAGTAAAACAAGTTTTTAAACATAGTAGATTATGTTATTTCTAATTTGACGAGTAAATCTGTCATTGTATTCCCTGTAGTTGGCTGTTAGGAGGAAGATATCTGGTCCTTGTCTTTTAAGTTGTAGTGCCTGAGGAGTTTTTGAAAGATGATGGTTCTTTAAAAGTCCCCTGCCCCCTGGCTGGTTGAACTGGAAAAGGGTGATTGTACAGTAAGTCTGGGGAAAGATATCCTCTGTAAATTCTCATAATAGCTGAGGAGTGTAATTGAGATTAGTAAGATAGTTGCTCAAGGGGTTTGTGAAAAATTAGAAGCCACCTAAGACAAACTAATTTTCAACATTAATTGATGAGTTCAAAGGGACTTAAGAAGGTAGGTGCTCCAGCTGTAGCCTTAATAAGCATAAGAAAGATCAGTAAAAAGGATGTCCAAAGCTCCTTAAATTGTAATGAAAGTTGGGAAAGGTAGGTTATTAGAATAGAATTTACCTTTTCTACTTCTCTGGAAGTTTTGGTTCAATAGGATAGGTGGAAGATCTATTTCAAACTAAGGAACATATTACTTGTTGAGTTACCTGAGAAACAGAAGAATGTTTATTGTCTGATTATAAGAAAATTGGCACCCCAAATTTAGGGATAATGTCTTGAGTTAAAACCTCAACTACTGTATTTCTGAGGTGGTGGGAAATGCTTCCACACACACTGTGAAGGTATCTACAAGAGTAAGCAAATATTTAATCTCCTTTATTTGGGGGCATGTTAGTAAAATCAACTTACCAATGCTGACTGGGTACATGTCCCCTAACTTGGCGTGTGGGGAAGGTAGGTGGACATATCTTTCTATGAGGAAAGATAGAATAGCAAATGGGACAGTCATGAGTAATGTTTTTGTAGGTTTGAGGAGAAATTGGAGCAAAAAATAAGGGGTTTTAGCAGCTGTGTTAAAGGTCTATCATCTACATGAAAGTAGTTGTTGGTGGATTAGAGGATGGAATGAATTTCAGCTGTTGGCAAGACATATCCTTTTAGGAGCAACCAAAGGCTTTCAGATTTAACCCCCAATGTTAAGAGAGATGGCTGCTCCTCTGAAGCATAAGTTACCTTCAGGGGTGTGAGGAATAGCAGTTGGCAGGCTAGGGCCAGGTGAAATGCTGCAGCTCTGTCCTCCCTGTTTAATGTTATTGCCCTGATTAAAAGTATCCTCTTCTGTCTAATGCCCCCAATAATGTATCATGGCTGTTGTCTTGGGCCTCTGGACCACCAGTAGTAATCAGTGAATTAGAGATCCATTAGTTATAGGTGATCCTCAAATAAAGGGGAATCTCTCTTCCTGCCAGATAGAGGCATGGGCATATATTTTGTGAAAGGCATATTTCAAACCAGTGTATATATTTACCTCAAGATTAGTTATCAAAGTGAAGACTCTTGTTAAGACAATGAGTCCAGCCTTTTGAGACCTCGTGCCAACAGAATATGTGTGTCTTTTTCCATCAAGTAAAAAATAGCTACCATCTTTGAACCCAGTGTGTATTGCAGTGGAAAGGTGTTGGTAGGTGATGTTAGGGAAATGGCATCTTTCTAACTCTAAGATCTCAGTATATGAATGGGTGAGAGATTGGTCTGGGGCAGGTAGAGGAGAGATTGGGTTGAGAGAAAAGTAGCATTATAGTCTAATGGGGGGTGATTCAATAAAGAGGAGGTGTAATTATTGGGTTCTGACTGAGGACAGAAATTGTAGAGCCTTGTGGGTGAGAAGGTCCAACAAATTGTGCAGAGAATATCCAGCGATGTGTTGGCCAAAAGTAAATTTGTGACTCTCTATTTAAAAATCCACTGCATCAAAGACCCACAGGCAGGCAGTTCAGCCACACATAGTGGAGTCTGTTTGGATCAATATATATCAGCATATATGGGGATTCCAACTCTCTGTCCCAGAAAACTTACGGCCTTAACATTTCTTTTGTCAGTGTCAAGTTTGAAATGGCAATTAATATCCAACAGGATGACAGATAGACCAGACATAAGGGACAGTTGAAGCTGCTGAAATGAGGAATTGAGTTTAAGGAAGGGGTCTACAGGTTCAGTAAAAGACCTCTTTGTTTCCTCATAGGCAGGATGAGCTAAAATGCTAAAATTTGGGATCCAGATGCAAAAATATTCAGTGAACCCAAGAAAAGAAAGTATAAGCCACCTCCATATAAAACTGATGTTGGATTCCTAAAAATGCTGTGTTATGCAAATCCGTGTTAAATGAAACAGTAGTAGAATAAAGCATGGGGGTTAGATGCCAAAAACTGGAAAAAAAAACATACTGTTATATATTTACAAGAGAATTATTTTTATTAAAGCAATTTTCACCTATGTATAATGTAATAAAAAATAAAAGAAAGTTTTAAATGTATGTACTTAATACTCCATGATCAAAATGGATTTAAAATTCTAATTAATTTTAAAGATCTGCAGTCAAATCTGATATGACATCCATGCTAAAGTTAAAATTTTTAAATGAGGTATATTTTGCTCTTAAAAGCTTTTATTACATTCTGTGTTATTGTGTTATTTCGCTCCTGTTGAATGAGAAATTTTCTGTTCTTAAAAGCTATTATGCTCTGTGTTGTTTGAGGATTTCTCTAATTTTCAAAGGTATTAGAATGAAGCTGTGTTCTAGGAAGTCATGTTATATGAGGGTTTCTTACAATTCTCAAGCTGTGTTATAGAAGTACAGTATTATATGTAGGTTGCCTGTATTTTCTGTTTATTTCTCAGAGTCTTTAAGAAGAAAATGAGTGTTTTGTAGTCAGATGTAAGAGCCCACTTCTGGGGGAGATAGAAAGTCCTAGGTATGTCACCTCAGGTAGAAATATTTTAGTCTTTTTAGGGAATATACAGTACTTTTTCTAAGCAAGAAAGTTGAGAGGTTGAAACTTGGGTAGCTTTTGTGAGAAATTACAAACAGATCTTCAATATATTGTAGTATAGTACTGGGTGAAAAGTCAAGCTTCGTCAGGTCTGCAGCTGAGGCCTGGCTGAAGAAATGAGGGCTGTTCTGAAAGCCCTGTAGTAAAACAGTCTATGTGATTGATTGAGAGGTAGGAGTGTTGACATTAGTCCAGGTACATTAAAATAGGTCTTGTGAATTAACATGTGAAGGAATAGTGAAGTATGCATCTTTTAGATCTAAGACAGTGACATGAGTAGTATAAGAGTGTGATGTATGGCTTAGGAAATACTGGGTGTATAAAAAATATAATCTGATTAATTAAACAATGATCTTGGAGGAGCCGAAAAGTCTGTCAGTTTTTTTTTTAACAGGGATGATGATTGTTATATGGGGAACTCATGGGTCAAAATTGACATTGAGAGAGAAAAGTTATGATATGTCTAAGACCTCTATTTTCCTCCAAGGAGATAACATATTGTGGTTGGCCAAAGGTAGTGAAAGGCATTCTTGACTTGGATTTTTACAGGAGGGGGTGTCTACCTGTAGAGAAAATAGAAGTATCCCAGACTATAGAATTAACTTTAGTAGGTGGAAGAGGAAAAGAGACATTTGCAGACATTGGAGACCGAAAGAGTTCAGAGAGGAAGAGTAAGAGAGAGGTTGTCTGTTTTCCTGGGCCTAGAAAAGTACCAATGGCTCAAAATTTTATTTTATTTTATTTTTTTAATTCATTTTTATTGTTAGACTTATTGGGGTGACATCTGTTAGCATGGATTACATATGTTTCAGGCATACAATTCTACAGTGCATTGTCAACTTGTTGTATAATAAGTTCAGCAGAATGGAGCAGGTAGGGAATATCAGGAAAAAGTGGTTGAACAACATGTCCTGAGAGTAACAAGTGAGAAGTGGAGTAGTTAGTGGTTGAGACACTACTCCTTCAGCCTTACAATAGAGACCTGAGAGGGATAGGTTTTTCTGATACTCAGGTAAGGCCAAATATGTACCCCTGTATCTCAGAAAAAAAGATACTGGCTTACCTGCAGCCATCAAGTTTATCAGAGGCTCTGATGTATTGATATGTATGGGGACTGTCACATCCAGACACTGTCAATATTCAATAGCAAGGCTGAACAGGGTTAACAAGAACAAATATGGAGGCTCTGCAGACCTCTGAGAACAGCATGGAGTCCTGCATTTAGAGGGCAGGCTATAGTCCACCTTAAAATGTCCATGCTGCTTACAGATCGGGCATGGTCCCAGAGGAGGCGTGGGTGTTGGCATTGCTTTGCCTAAGGACCAATATTGCAACACTTAAAGCAACGACCTGGAGAAGGGTCCATTTGTGGTCTTATGTGCCTGTACCCAAGAGGGCTTGTTAATGGCAGCAGCAAGCATCTGATATTTGGCATGATCATGTCTTTGTTTCTGTAATTCCTGTTCCTCATTTTGATTGTTGAAAGCCTGGAAACAAAAGTTCAAAAAGTCTTTCTCTGGGGCTTGAGAAATCTCCTCTAGCTTTTGAAGCTTATGGAGAATACAGGTACCAATTGAGAAACAAAATATATGTGGAAATAGTTAAGGCACCGCTGGGAGTTGAGATTTCCATTAGTACATTCTTGGAGGGCTTTGGTTACCTCAGAAAGAAATAGAGCTGTGTTCTCATCAGGGCTTTGGGTGATATTCTTTAGCTTTTCAAAATTGACAGCTTAAAAGATTGTCTTTTGAAGTCCTGCTTTAAGGCAGGAAACCATAATTTGTGCATCTAAGATCAAGGGACCAATCCTTGTACTTTCATTCTGGATCCTCCCAGAAAATGGTTGTTGCTTTCATGGAGTGGGCCTGATCTTGTCTATGTAGCTCATCAGCATGAGTTTTATCATTGAGCCAGACTCTCTCTCTTATTTCATGGTCAAGAGTCGAAGACAGAATAACGTAAAGATCATAGGATTGAGTGAGATATGTAAATTTTTTAGTATAAATATAGGAGTAAGTACAGTAGGACTCAGGCATTTTTCAATCAGAGAGACTTCATAAAGAGAAAAGAGAACATGAACTAAAATTATGCCCTCAGCACCAGCCACCTGTTTAAAGAGGAGAACAGGAGCAGGTAACAGAACATGGGTAAATGGAAATTGAGAATTGGAAGGAGCAAAATCAGGGGAAGTAGAGGTCTTGGAGGCTGAGGGTTCAAGAAGCTTCAGAGAATCATATGGTAAGGGAGGACAATGGTCCACAAGGTTGAAATTGAAAGAGGTTGGGGGCAGGCATGGGGATTTCTGACAATGAGTTCAGTGGCAGAGAATTAGAAGGCACCTGTTTGGGCTCTGAGTTTGGAGTTTTAGAGTACATCAAGAGAATCTGATTGGTGCAGCAAGACTAACAGAGGGAGGGTCCTGTGCAGAATGCAAAGAAAGCCTGGATATGGGGAACTTCAGACCACTTTTCATTGCATCAACAGAAATTGTTGAGGTCCATGGGCATTGCATAATAAAAACTGTGATTCTCTGGCCAGTGTGAGCCATTGTGCAGTTTATATTGTGGTCATGCTATGTTACAACAAAAGACAAGGTGCTTGGTTCAATAGTCTTCAGACTGACCTCAGTGGATAAGATTTTGCAGAAGGCAACTTAAATGGGGGATTTTTTGAGGGGACAGATTGAGATATTTCCATGGTCCAAAGAGTGATAAGTGAAAGAGTCCTAAGTCCTGAGAGGTCAAACTCAGTTGAAGGGATATTCCCATCTTAAAAAAGAAAGACCAAGAGAAAGGACTCTTGAATTAGTTGGGTATCCCTACCTCAGTTAGAGACAAAGGCTAAAGTCCCGGTGATTCTCTAACCTAGCTTCAGGACTTCGGAGGAGCCCAGGAAGAACAAGTGATATCTTGACTTACCATAGAATTGGTGTCAATGCGGATGCCAGATGCAGCAAGGGAAAAAAAAGCTCCCAAATTTGGCACTCCTCTCAGCTGGTTCAGGAGGCAGGGCAATGCTATGATGCTGCAGGAAGCAGCTGAGCAGATCTCGAACCTGCACCAATCCTCCCAAGTTTCTGCAGTTTAGATGTCCTTATGATTGCTGAAGGAAGAATTAGTTTCTACTTAAAAGAAAAATGTTGTTTCTACATTAATAAGTCAGGACAATCCAAGGAAATATCTGAGGAATATTAGAATATGCCTCAAACCTAAAAACATTCAAGCCATTTTCATGAACTACTAATTCATGATTTCTTTCAATACTTCTTTCTCCTGCTGTCCCGGCCCTTACAATTTTTGTTTATTATTATTTAGACATTGTCTATTTCTGATTTTCATGTCTTTCTTGCAGAATCAGATCCAGGTGCTGACACATCATCAGAATAGACTAATTTTCCTACTACAAGAAACCAGACTCCATTAGCAACCCCTTTCTTAGTGCAATACATAAATTCTAAATCTACATCTGCTACTTAGTAAGAAGCAGCCAGAAAGAATTGATGTCCTATTCCCTTCTCTTGATGTCTTTTTTCCCTTTATTTTATATAACCAAGAAGAAAATGTAAGATCTGAAAGCTTGCTAAGCACCCTCACCCCTGGAAACTTGGTTGCTGCCTGAGCTCTGGAGAAAAGTAATACATCTCTCAAGAAAAGTAACATTTTTCTAGGCACAGTGAGACCCACTGAGAAAATAACATATATGCGGCTTTGCCAAGGTGATTATTTGGACAGCACATCACTATTTCCTCTTCAGAAATGACTTCTTTTTCATTCTATAAAACCCTTGCTACAATAAATGTCAGTTCTGAGGGTACTTTTGGCCTCAGCCCATCTATATTCAGATGCCCTTAATAAAATTTTGTTAAACACTGACTTGCTCTCAGCACCCTTAACAATCTCTAAGAGGAACAAACATGGCCATCTTTACAAACTAAGAAGATACTGGTATTTCTATCTAAATTACCATAACACATTGAGTACAGATTTTTTGAGGAGAATTATCTTTTAAAAAGGTAAAATTTATGTTATATAACCTGATGCGCAAAGTATCATTTTCAAAATTAAATGATTGTTGTCACTAAAATGATGGCTATTACTATGAGATACAATTAGTATACATTGACATCAAACCCCAATACCCACAAAATTAAAGTTCCATTTACAATAATAACATGAACTATAAATTATTATGAAATTTATTTTATACAAAAACAAACAGCTAGAAGTAATGGCAAAAGTGTAGACAATTCAGTTAGCAGGGGTCATGTTTGCACTGATACCTTATCGATATTCCATTTTCTCTTGTTCAGCAGCATTTTCTAGAACAACTGTGTAGCCACAACTCCTGACACATAGCATTGCTATAAAAACCATACATCATGCCACACACCAAGCCTCACTGTTTTGCTCCTCTCTCCCCAATCTCTTATCAGAGTGTGCCAACTTCACTGGTGGGGAAACCTATGAGGCATGTGGAGAGAAGTCCTCTGAACCTGAGGGGTGGGTACAACAGGGTCACACTAGCTTTAGCCAACTTAACAGTTTCTGCCATGGCACGCATTTCACAAAGCTCTGGGCAGCCTGCCAAGTACAATTGCAAATGCCTAGCAATAATTTTCAACTTAAGTAGGTTCAGGTAGCTTCTCTGTGATTGGAATGCCACATCATCTCCAAGAAAAATTAGAAATTAAGAATGGCAACTAGAGACCAAGTATTAAAAAACACAAACCAGCCTTGAAGGGTGTGAAGCCTCTACTGAGAGCCTTTCCATATGTGACTCCACCTCTTGTCTGTCCTCCCTCTCCCACACCGTTTTCCTCCTCTTTCATTTCAGACTTCAACCATGTTAAGAAGTCTAGTTTTTCATTTGGCCAGGATACACTCAGTGACCCGAGACGCCCCAAGTGAAAGCCATTTTTTTCCCATTAGGATTTTGAATGTGCCCCACAGCCACATGTCCTACAAAACCCAAAGTTTGTGCTGGAGTGAGTTTCAGCAGGATAGACATTATCATCCCTTTGGTCAGGTAAGACCCAGGATTTCAAAAAATGCACATCACCCCAAATCTAATTGTGAACATTACTCATTCTACCGACATGACAGACATTGTTTCTGGTTTTCCCACTTCAACCACAACCCCAGCACTGGCTGCCAGGGACTCTACCACTCCCAAACATTTAAAAAAGATGGTGCTTCCAAAATATGTATGCTAAAGGTACAGTGAAAAAAGAGAGTATTGAAGTCTGATTTTGGGTCAGGTAGTGAAAAAGTTTGCTGGTACTGACCTGAGTGTAAGGAAACCTGAAGGTTCCTGCTTTACCTGGAAGGCTGCTGCGATGGGAGCCATGCGCCTCACCTGGTTTGATGGCAAGTGGGGAAGCTGGGATACCATGACAAGGCTCTGACAGCAGTGTGTTCTAGTTCATCCAGTGTGCCACTGTTCTAACGTAACTGCAGGAGACCTTGGCTGTCTCCATATCTGTCCCACAAGAGCACTTTGGTGAAGGCAAGGCCAGCCCCTGGCCTTTGCTTTTCATGTACTATGATTTTGAAATGCCCCATTCAGAGTGGCCTCTGATGTTCAGTCTGAGCACCACAACTGAGTTTTGACTGGGTTCTGCTAATGTTTGGAGTGTCTAGCACTGTGCTGGGAACTAACACGATGCTGAGAAGTGGGATCACATCTGTGCCTCAGGAATGCATCTCAGCTTTTCTTACACAAACTGATAGCCTCTACATGTGCCCATATCCCATCTTTTATATTACATCAAACAGCCAGATTCCACCATTGTCAGCAAGCACAGTTTTCTTTCAAACCACGAGGATATTTTTCTTCATTTAAACAAACTTTCCTGCCTGTGTATGAAAGCTTCACACACATTGAGCCTTGGAGGAAACTCCTGGTTTATGAGACTGCTGTCCCATGCAGCGTCTTACTAACAAAAAATTGTAATGTCAGGTAGCATTGATCATAGAATTACTATGAGCATAACATCATACTTGCTGATGTATTGGTACTTTTTTAACAGTTCTATGGCAGAGCATTATTATTATTTTATTTCACACGAGCTGACTAACCATAGCACCTGCTATGTCCCCAGTGTGCACTTCAATGGTAATGTTTTAAACTGGCCCAGGGCCCTAGCTCCAATCATCAATAGGGTTTGCTTTTAAAATGAGAACCTCTGAGACCCTGTGACACCCTCTCATGAAAAACCCTTTTCTCTCAGCATTCCCATATACACTAGGATAAACACCCATGGACACACACACACACACACACACACACACACACACACACACTGACAGTCCAGCTGAACGTCAGAAGGGAAGTGCACACAAGGGAGAATATCAGAGTTTGGAAAGTTATTGAAGACAGTTCTGTCATGAGCAAAAACACCCAGTCTCTGGGCACCATGTCCAGGTCCCATAACAGGAGAATGAGACATGTCAGGCTGTTGGGTACTGCAACCGCAAAGTGCCCAGGAATCTGGCTGAACCAGTCATTCCTGGGCACATGGAAAGAACAAGCCTGACATCCCACTGACAGTGGATTTAATGTCTCTACTCTAGGCACCTGAAACTCAAAGCAGACACCCCCAGTGTGACAGAATTTCAGAAGAGAGTGCCTCAGCTTACTCCACTGTCAGGTGGTTTGCAAAGACATAGTGATGGCAAGAGTCTCAGAGCCTGCAAGTGGGCCAGTTGCCTCTGGGTCTCCATCAGGGCCCAGTGTGCTCCATGTGTCTGGAAAATTCTTTAAACACTCTGAAGGTCTTTCTGAGCTAAGGGCTGCTTGGGTTCTGGGTACCTTGGTCATGTACAATGTGGTAGAGCACAAAAACACTCACTCAAAAGCCAGAGGCAAGTCCAACCTTGTTCGGAAACTCAATCTTCATTTTGAAGTGGAAAAAGTCATTGTCTGGACTCTGGTGAGAGGCTTTGTGACTGAACTGGATACACACCAGAACAGTGGAGAGAAAGCAGGTATGAGGGAGGCTTCTGGGTTTCTCACAATCCTCTGGAAAATGTTTCCTTGGAACACCCTCTTTTTTGCTGATCCCTGGCGTACAAAGTGCTTTGAGGACCTCAATCATAGGAGTATGTTATAATTTCAGGCTTTCCTGCCTGGGGCTGCAGTACCAAGACTGACCACGAGAAAGCAAGCTGTCCCCACTGTGGTCAATGGCACAAAAATGAAGAAGCACAAGAGGTCATTCTGGGTGTTTTCTGCCCTTGAGCAACATGCATCATTGATTATTAGCATCCATCCTTACTATTTGAGTACTCACAGAAAGGATGATATTCTGAGACCTTTTTACTATTTTGTCAACTTTGGTAAATGCTGCCATTACCATACACAGAGCTAAGAATACCAACATGGTCTCTGCCCCCATCACCTCAAAGCCTGGAGATTGAAATGAACTCAGCAGGAGAGAAAAATTCCTGTGAGAGAAAACAATGAGTGCTACAGAAAGGACCACAGACTGTAGGTGTATATGAAAGGTCTCCATAGTTACGTTTGTGGTGTGATCATAGGGCAAATGGAGTCATTTTTGCAGAAGTAAAAAATCAGGGGTTTGGTGTGAGGGAACTCCAACTGACAAAGACTTGGGGGCAGAAATAAATATTGGCACAGAAGAATTTCAGTAGAAATCAGGGTGTCTAGACAGAACTGGGAGGTAAGGAGAACAAGACAGACTTTGGCTCTGAACATGTGCTTCTTCAATGTCAGATGGCTACATTTCCTTCGCATAGCCTTTATGGGAACAAACATGGACTGTATCCCACACAGTCTCTGTGATCAGGCACCAGGCTTGGCAGAGCTGGGAGCCTCTGCTTCAAGGTCTCCTGAGAGGCTGGGCAGAGTGTCAACTGAGGGTTGCACTAGGTGAAGTCTGTCTGTGGGATGACACAGGGGTTATTAGCTGGATTGAGTTTGGAGAGGGGTCACAGTCTTTATCGTCTGTGAACCACATTTATAATTTGTGCTGGTGCCTCATAGAGCAGATTACAATATGTCACCTTGCCTTCTCATATAATGGGATCAGAGGAACAGAGAAAGACAAACAGAAAGAGAAATAGTTACACAAACAGAAAGACATATGAACATGGAGAAACAAGGTCTGAAAGAGCAACAATGTCAAAGAGACCAAGTCAGTCATACAGAGACATAGGGAGCCAGAAGAGTCATAAAATTTCCATATCTGTGTTGAAAATAGCACCCATAATTTCACCCTACTTTATTAGATACTTTAAAACCCAGGAACACAGTCCATCCAGCTTCAGGTGAAGGGGTTTGCACAGAAACTTTTTATGTGAAGGTAAGAACAGTGGCAGCTACAGTGAGGCTACGTAGCACATGAGCTGAGATGAGGCACTTATACCTGCAACTAAACATAAGAGGAGGCCCTGGAAAGTTCTATGGCAAAGGTAATGATGTACAAATTTCTGTTCATTTAAATCCTTCTTGGACACAAGCAGGATGGTCAGTTGAAGTCACTGGCCCCAGAGCAGACCCAGCCAGTGGGCACTGTGTTAAGTGCTCTGCCCAGCATTTTGCTAATCACCCCATTGCTACATCTGTGACTGAGTTTTTGTGACCACAGCCCATTAATTCCATGCATCACATCTGTATTTAGGTCTAAAAACAGCCTTGGATATAAGTGCTAGAACAGCAAACACTGTGCAGATGGGAGACTAGGGAGGCCCCAAAGAGACAGGTGTATCAAAAATCACATCACTGGTGATGAAAAAAAAATGCCAGGTGTGATTTTAGCTCTGGATTCACAAAATTAGGGCCTCGGCATCATTCCTGTTTTCCTAGTGTTTGAGGTGAGCTGGAGTGGTGCAACTGAGTATGAATTTGGCATAGGGTAAAGAATGAGAAGGCACCAACCAGAGTGTTTGGAGAGGTCTTGTCTAAGGAGGAAACCCAGGTAGGGGACTGAAATCAGTAACCATATTTCCTGATTATAGACCACAACAGAACTTGGAGCCCTGGTAACCAGACAGCCACAGTCTGGAGAAGCCCCTGTTCAGTTCACTTGGTTGGAGACATTTGATGTAGCATAATGTTTTCTTCTTGTGTCCCAGGTCCTGCTGAACTGGCTTCAGAAAAGCCTGTAGTTTAAAAGTTATCCCTTTCCTCAGGTATTGCTCAGGCCTCACTTCAAAACTTCTGGCTATTTTTCAATAAAAACAAAAGGTAACACAAGAAGTTCCAGGGTAGTCAAGACCAAAACAGGCCAGCCTTCTTATCCTAACTTGACAGCATTACGTTCTTTACCTGTGGGTGTATGTGTGTGTGTGGTGCTGCAGGAGGGGTTTTCATTTAAGGAGAGCATGCCCTGAACAGTAGCCAGCTGAGGAGGGCTCAGTAAATGAGGGGCCTTTTCAAGTTCACATTTCAGATCAATTGTGGCTAACTGGGATGTGGAAGATGGAGCTACTCTGCCTAGGGTTTATTTGAAACACTTTATGAGAATGCGATACCATAAAGGTGAAATATGTGTTGATACAGCCTGTTCCTGATCTGGAAGCTCAAGGCCAGGTGGGCAGAAGAGCTTTGATGCCTCCATACAGGCTGCTGGTCAGGGTCAATGCAGAGTTCAAGACAGGACATTGGCGATGACTTAGTCAATGGAATCATCCACTCCTTGTCTATTGCATGAGAAGCAAGTATGCTGTGCCACCAATGGCCAATGCAGAGCCTTGCTGTGTGTCATCATGGAGGTCTCTCTAAAACTAGGACTCAGAAATTGCCAAGTATGGCCACCAGCATAGACAACACCTTGGGCTCCTCAGAGTGGGACCCTCAAGTTTTGCTTGCAGGATGTGACCACAGGCTTTCACCTAGAGCGTCAAACCCAACATGTACTGACTTAGCCTAAGGAGCTGGATCCCAGGGAGACAGAACCTCATGCTTAAAAGGGTCTATGGGAGATACAAGCCCGCAGGACTCAGTGCCACACAGACACAGGGAGGAAACCCAGAGGCTGGCACTGGGCCAGGTGAAAAGTCGAGATTCAGACCAACTTCTGTGCCTGCACCTAGGGGAGGTGGTTTCTTTGAGGGCCTTGATTATGGGTCCTAGGTTTGGAATGAACCCATAAAGTAAGAATCTGAGTCAACTTTGCTCCTGTCCCCACTTCAGCTCCAGCCCAGAAATCACAGCACAGTCCTGACCCTGCTCTTATGTCTCCTGAGAAGCCTGTTGCAGAAGCAAGAGCCAGCCAATACTAAAGGCACATCCACATTCTAAGGAGAGTCCACCCTCTGCAGCTGCCCCAGTGCTGCAAGTTTATCAGATACTGATGGAGCTGCAAATCTATTACCATCAGATATACCTTTATCTCTGAAGCAGTGAGGGTCAAATGTCTGTACCAGGTCCTGGAAGGGACCTGAGCCTGGCACAGAACTCAGCCCTTATGGAAAATAAGCAGTTAGTAAGGCAAGTTGGTGTCTCAAGGACACCTAGTGATGTCATTGCTCCCGGTACCCCTACAGTGGTGCCTGATTCTAAAACGCACTCCTTCACTGTTTCTTGTACAACACCTTCAATCCTGTTTCCTAACCTGAAGATTTCTTTTGTTGTCTCCTATTTTTTTGTTTGTTCTTCAGTGTTTTACATTTATATAGTATCTTATATTAATGTGTTAAATTCATGATACTAAATTTAATAATTATCCTAATAAAGTGTACTTTCATGAGCATTTAGTTCATTAATCATCACTATCAACTTGCAATTCTTCTATAAAGGGAACTGAAGGAATGCCCACGAGGTATAGATTAGTTGCTAATGAAGTAGCCTTATTGATACCTCCTATGAATATTCCTATAACACTTTCCATTGATCTCCACACATTCCTGCTTTAATTTAGACACCAGAAATGAAAAGTTGGTCAGTGAAGTTTAGCACATTAAGGAGTACATTCCATGTCTGTATATTTTATTGAAAATGTACCTAAACTTAGCATAGAAAATATAGTCAATAAAATTGTAATAATTATGTACAGTGAGAGATGAATTATTAGACTTATTCAAGTAATCCCTTTGTGCGTGATATAAATGGTAATCACAATGTTGTTTAGTATGCCAGAAACTAATATAAAAATGTATGTCACCAGAGAGAGAAGACAAGATGGCGACTGGAGAGGAAGTTCCTAAAGCCTCTCCCAGAAAACACGATTGAACGGCCGTCCAGGAGCCAAGAAAGCGGACCCTGAGTGACAAACTGGCTGCTGAGAAATCCACAAATCGCAAGTAAACCTGAAGGCTGGCGAGAAAGGGGCGAGTCGGGGAGAGGGAAGGGAGCAGAGACGGACC
>PVJL010015086.1:0-25652 GCA_004026885.1 Lyroderma lyra | reverse complement strand
TAAGTTTCTAGAAATTTGTCTAGTTTTTCTAAGCTTTTATATTTACTGGCATTAAGCCCTCCATAATATTTTTTTTAATCCTTTGTATTTTTCTAAGGTATCAGTGGTGTTTTTTTTTTCCTTTTATTTCTAATTTTGGATATTTGTGTCCTTTCCTTTCACCTTTTTGTTAGTCTAGCCAGGGGTTTGTCAGTTTTGTTGACTTAATCAAAGAACCAGCTCTTTGTTGTATGAATATTCTATTCTCTATTGTCTTTCCATTCTCAGTTTCATTTAGCTTTGCTTTAATTTTTGTTATTTCTTTACTTCTGCTCACTTTGGGTTTTTTCTGTTCTTTCTCATCTAGTTCTTTAAGATGGGATGTTAGGATATTTACTTGTGATTTTTCTTGTTTCTTAAGATAAGCCTGTAGTGATATAAATTTCTCTTTTATTACTGTTTTCACTACGTCCCAATAATTTGGATATGTTCTATTTTCATTGTATTAGTTTCTATGTATTTTTTAATTTCTTCTTCTATTTGTTCTTTGATCCAGTCATTTTTAATAAGATGTTTTTTAATCTATATATATATATATATGTGTGTGTTGTTTTTTGCTTTCATTTTTCTGTTGATCTTTATTTTCAGGGCTTTGTGATCTGAGAATACACTTGGTATGATTTCAGTCTTCTTGAATTTGCTGAAGCTACTTTTGTGACTTAGCATATGACCTATTTTTGAGAGTGTTCCATGTGCACTAGAAAATAAAGTATAATCTGTTTTTGCTGGGTGAACTGTCCTATAAATGTCAATAATGCCCAATTGCTGCAATGTGTCATTTAGAGCTGATATTTCCTTATTTATTTTCTATTTGGATCATCTTTCCATGGCTGTTAAGGGGTTTTTTTATGTTTCCTACAATGATTGTGCTTTATTCAGTTTCTTTCTTTAGATCTAGTTGCTTTGTATATTTTGCTGCTTCCTGATTGTGAGCATATATATTAATTAGTGCCAAGTCTTCTTGTTGTTGCACTATGTCTTTTATTACTATATAATTTCCATCTTTGTCTCTTGTTATCTTTTTTAAGATAAAGTTTATTTCATCAGATATCAGTATGGCAACTCCTGCTTTTCTCTGGTTACCATTTGCTTGGAGTATTGTTTCCCATCCTTTCACTCTGAGTCTGTGTTTGTCCTTATGGCTGAGGTGTGTCTCCTAGAGACAGCATAGGAATGGGTGTTGTTTTCTAAATCCAGTCTGCTACTCTATTTTGTTTTATTGGTGAGTTCAGTCCATTGATATTTAGAATAATGATAGATATATGAGGATTTCCTATGGCCATTACTTTTTTTTTTGTCTCAACTTTATTCCATTTATTGTGATGTTTTGTTTCAGGTTGAAGAACCTCCTTCAGTATTTCTTGAAGTGCTGGCCTCATGCTTGTGAATTCCCTCAGCTTCTGTGTGTCTGAGAAGGTCTTTACTCCACCTTCATATCTGAAAGATAATTTTGTTAGATAATTTATTCTTGGCTGAAATTTTTTCTTATTTAATATTTTGAATATTTTATTCCACTCCTGCCTGGCTTGTAGTTTCTGCTAAGAAGTCTAATGCCAGTCTACTAGGTTTTTCTTTAAAAATTATAGTCTCTTTAGTTTTTTTTTTTTTCTGGTTGCCTTGAGAATTGTTATTTTGTCTTTGGTTTTTGACATCTTCAGTACAATCTGTCTTGAAGAAGATCTCCTAGGGTCCAGGTATTTAGGGGAGCTATTTTCTTCTTGAATTAAGGTTCTAGATCTTTCCATATGTTTAGAAATTTCTCATCTCCTATTTGTTTGACTATGCTTTCTGCAGAGTTCTCTGCTCCTTCTTCTAATTCTATTACCCTGATATTGTTTTTCCTCATATAGTCAGATAGTTTTTGCAGAGTTCTTGCCAATCCTTTTGATTCTGTATTCCCCATCTTCCTCTTCCTGAGATGTTTCCATGTTCTGATCTTCAATATCACTAATTCTTTCCTACATCCTGTTTCCTATGGCAGTTATTTCATTTCTCACTTCTTTTATTGTATTATTTACCTCTCAAATTTTCATCTTGGTCTTCCTTATAATTTGAATGTTAAAATGTTCTTTTGGTTCACAGATTTACTTTCTAAGATCATTCATCTCAGCTATGATTTTCTGCCAGTGTGTTGTTATTTTTCTGAGAGCCTTTAGAATAGCAATCTTGAATTCTCTGTCACTTAGTTCATAAATTTCTAGATCTACAAGATTCTTTTCTGAAGACTTTTCATTTTCTTTCTGAGCAGCTTTAAATCCTAAATTGCTCATATTTTCTGTTGTGTCCTCCTTCTTTGGCAGGAAGGCTTCATTTATAGCATAGCTCAGGAGATCCCTTTATTTCTATTAGTATTTTTGTGGTGCATTGCTGTAGAGCATACACTAGGTGGTGCTGTGAGGGGCAAGTTTTGGGAGAGAGGGGAGGTGTTTAAACCATATTTTTTATCTCTACCAGTATTTGGGTCCAGGGTGGGGCATTTTTGTGGCCCCTTTGCTTCCTGTAATTTTTTGGGGAGCTGCAGGAGAAGGGGGAGGCCAGTCCACCTCTTGCTTTTTATTGGGGAAATGATGGGAGACGGGGGAGGCCGAATGCAGGCTGAGGCCATTCACGTTGATCAGGGAAAATGCCTCCAGGTCTGTCTTTCTCTCTTCTGCATTTTACCCCAAGATGTGTTACAGCAATTCATTTCCTTGGCAACTGCTCTAGTGTGCTGCGAACTGTAATGCTGTATCTGGGGCCGTATTCCCACCTAGTGTAATTTGGATGCATTGCTCAACTTTTTTGCTATGCACAGCTCCAGAGCTCAGCTCCCAGACTGTCTTTAAAATGCTGCTTTTAGGTCCAGCTCTCTCACAGTCTCCCAGGATTCCCATTACTGTGGCCTTCACTGTTGTCACTGCTTGCCTTTCTCACTTTATTGTATCATGCTGCTCCCTTATTTCTTTCTAGTTCCTTCAGGTCAGGTTGATTTTTCTCTGCTTCTTCCTTTCTCTCCCACTCACCCCCCACCCTTTCTCTAACCTTCAAGTGTTTTCTTGCAATGTATGTATCTCTCAGTTGTCTCTGTGGCACTCAATGTTTCCCATGTTGGATCCTGGCTGGTCATTTATTTGTATTTTCCAGGACAGATTTTCAGAACCTCTTTTCTGGTTACCATTTTACTGAACTCTTTCTCATTGTATTTAATTTGTTGTAGACTTCTTAAGTCTGGTTGCTACTTCCAATTTCTGTTGTCATTTCCTTACAAGGAATTTGAAGAGCATTCTTTACATGTTGGTGGGAAAAGAAGTTTAGGGTTTTTATTCATTTTCTTTCATTATTTTCTATTAACGGAGTACTCAAAACTGAAATGATGATGCACTGATGATGCACTTCTGTATGCTATATGTGTGTCAGGCTACTCACCAAAACTGTAATGGCTCCTGTTTCTCCAGTCCTTTTACTGCAGCCACACAATTCAGTCGTTCCCTGCCTATCCCTGGGACTTTCATGCTGCCACTCTTCTAACAGAGACAAGGTGAGTGTTTGCAATTGTGCAAGTCTGTGTGCAGGCTCTGTAAGAGGGCATTTGGGTTCCCAGCCACTTTCTGGCTCACCAGAATGGGCAGAGAGTCCTTGCTGATTTTCACTGTAGGATGTGGAAACTCCTTTTCCTTGGGCTGGGGGAGCCCTGTGTAGAGTTGAAACCTTTCCCTTTTGAGGGGGCACAGTGTCTTTCTCAGTGTTTAATCATGATCTGTGGGTTTTGCATCTCCACTTACCTTACAAGTCTCGATGCCGCCTTTTCTTTATGTCCTTAGTTAAAGGGATTCTATTCAGTTAGGCTTTCAATGATTCTTGAAGTTGATTGTTATATAATTTATTTGTAATTCAGGTGTCTCTCTGGGGTGTAGTAGGTACAGCATTCAGTTAATTGGCCATCTTCTAAGCCTAGAAAATATTCTTTAAATCACTTTCAGGATAATCTGTGAAGGTAAAAAAATACACTTGTAGACAGAATTCAGCCTGATAATCATCAGGTGTCCATTCTAGTTTCAGACATTTTGTTTTGCTTTGTTTTGTTTTGCTTTTACAAATAGTTCAAACTAAATAGGGGTCCGATATTAAAACAACTTCAAATAAAAGTCATCCTACTTCTAAAGTTTATAGCTTGATGGGCTCACACATCTGTATTAATATAACTACTTGCTAAGTTAAACCAGTAGACAATGATGATATATTGGCACGGTTCCATGTTACTAGACAACTGGCCAGAATAACAACTGACTGTATGTGTACAGAATTAATAAATAAACGCATTTATCTATCAGTTCTGTACACATACAGTCAGTTGCTATGTTGCCCATTTTTCTGGCAGCATAGAAAGTACCCTGCCAATACAGTATCTTATATAAATATAGGTTGTTTCAAAAATGGAGATAACAATGGCTGGAATTCTTCCAGACAGCCTACACACACACACACAGATATATTTATAGTTATATATAATTTTATGTAGTTGTATGTAATTATATATCTTTCTTCCAGGTTACAATTTGAAAATTTCATAAAATCAAGGTCCAAAATTATGCATATTGAATATTTCACATATATTAAAACATAATCCTAGGAAATAAATGGTTAATATTGTATATTAGTATATTTTATAACACTTTTTAGAGGGATTTTATTACACTACAAACAATTGCCAAATATAATTTTGTGTTTACACTAAAGAAACTACAAATGAAAGTCATCTAATTTTTGAATCATATTTGCAATGGATAAACAGGGCCATAGTAATGAACTAAATGCTTACTGATTCTTCTAAATGCAATATTAGAATAATTTTTACATTCATTGGTCATGATTTTAAAATAAATTCATGAAGTATTATGACATAAATCATGGTTGAATACAGCCACCATTTAAATTTTGACTGCTTAAATTTGTATAGTACATCACAAAAGCTAAAATATGAAATTAAAATTATAAATAAAATTCTGTGGGTTTGGATATCCAATGTTCAATAGTGTTTTATGTTCCATGGTTAGGATTTACTGCTATTATTTTTCTTATATAAAATTACTCTTCAAGTATATATAATAAGAGTTTTGTTTGATTTAAAATTTTTAAAAAGAAGGTATTTTATTGTTTCTTCTTAATAAATGTTACTAAAATTTAAAGCCAAAAAGAGAAGCTCCATGAAATAAAATTGTGTGTGTGTGTGTGTGTGTGTGTGTGTGTGTGTGTGTGATAGTAGGAGTATAATATCTTTAATAATTTTACATATATATTCTGTTTTTGCAATGAAATCTAACCCAGTGCTCTCAAAATATTTTAAATCCTTCAGGTTAGAGCACAAATGTGAGCAGTCAGATAGGATATTATATTGGATTGGATTTTAAAATTCTGTGTCTTATTGTACATTTACAGACTTAGAACTTCGCAAATTAGAAAGTCATATTCACTCCATTTTTATAAATAAGGTCAAAGTAATCTCCAAGAGTTTGAGTAAATTGCTCAAACACATAGAGAAGCTGAGTCAGTAGAATCTGTGTTAAAGTACAAGTAACTTTTCTTGTACAGTACTACAGAGGAGCTTCCCCGAAAAGTTTTGACAGATGACCAATTGATTTTATGACTTTTCAGTGGAGTATAATGTGTTCTTTTTTATTATATTCATTTTTATTGTTAGACTTATTGGGGTGACATCTGTTAGCAAGGATTACACAGGTTTCAGGCATACAACTCTACAGTGCATAGTCAACTTGATGTATAATAAGTTCACCACCTAATGTGACTTCTCTTTCCATCACCTTATATTTAGCTACCCCCCTCCTCTTTCACCCCCTCCCCTCTCTCCCCTCCCTGACCCACTCATCCCCAAGTAAACATTAAACTATTGATTGTTTCCATGGGTTGTTTGTTTCTTCATTTCTTTTTCCTTTGCTTTCAGTTTTGTATTCCCCATATGAATGAAGTATAATGTGTTCTAATAATTAATTTTGTAATAGTATACTGCAGGCAGCTCTAAAGTTAATAGAAACATCTTTCATATTTAGCAAACATCTAATTGCTAAAATAAATATAAGAAAAAAATAGTAAAACCACATTTTTGAGGTCTTACTTTTAAGAGTTATAGGCCATTCAGATAATTGGCCAAAAATGTATTAATATTATAGGGTATAAAATAAGCTTATTTTTTTAAATATTGTTTACTTCATACATAATGGTCAGTTTAAGGAGCATTTATTAAAAACTGGGAGTAAATTTATGTATTTCAAACATAATTTATGGTAAGATAAATCCTTATCTATTACTTTCTAATGTATATATTATTTGAGCTCCTTTCAGCCATAGAATTCAAATGTAAATTAAGATAAATATTAAAATGTTTTTGTGCTTTTGAATATAAGGTTCTATAGCTATAATTGAGTTGATGTTGATTTCTCCAACAGGAGCACAACCTCCACTTAAATAAAAAGTATACAATACATACTACCAAGTTTTGTCTTTTCCTCTTCCTCAAGAAACATTTAGCAATAAGTGAGAGACCAGGGAGACAGACCACTGCTTAAGCTTTATAAAATAAATTTACATTTAAATTGCACTTTAAAGAAATTTCAATTACATTATAAGTAGTTGTAGAGATCTGTGGAACTGCAAAACTAGAAAACTGGCCTAAGCAACACCTCCATATAATACAGGTGAATGAGTGAGTGAGACTGTATAAGCGTGCATGTGTGTGTGTGTGTTTTAACAATGGTCAGTTCTAGTTTTTAAGTTTATGAATTATTTGGGAAGTTATTTTTAATTTTATATTTTCCTATATTACATGTAAATACACATGTGTTAATTTTGTGCTCAGAAAAAATTTTTTAAATGTAGATAAATGTGTTTATATTAGCACAAAATTAGTTGTATATTCAACTAAAACTATTGCTGAATTTGAATACTTCAAAGAAGCCTAAATAAAAGCAGTTTTTAAAGTAATTTCTATTTATAACTTTGACAAAGATGATATTAACTATTATACCTTTTTTAACTTTTTTCTTCCTATAAAGACTTAACTATAACTTAGAGAAGATAATAGTCAATTGGTTCTCAATGAGATAACATGGGTTTAAGTTGCAAGAATATACATAAAATGTCCTGAACAATGGTGATAGTAGTCCTATACTCCTCATTGGTGTCTAGATACTGACTGTATTTTTAATTTTATCACAATCCTTTTAAGTGGGAAAATTACAATTTTAATTGTATCCACAGAAGGACAAGAAAGAGCCTAATGGCCTGTTCCCTTCTGGAAAGACAAACTAAGGAAACAAGGGGTATTTAACCTGGTGAATGAAGATAACCCATGAATTGAGTGTTCAAATTAAGGACTGTCACACTGGAATAATGTTTAAACTGGAAGCACAGAACACAGAGAAAAAAGGAAAACTTCAGCCTAATATGAGTTGTCTTTTACTAAAGTTTCTGGCACAAAGAACATTCAAAAAGAGCGTAAATTGCCTTCAGATGCAACCAATAGAGTTGGCTAACATTTTGAGGGTTTCACTTGTTTCAGACATTAAGCAGATTTTTCTTCTAATGTTGCTCAAGACAAAAGTCATAGTGAAACACATTCACAATACTAAAACTAGGTGAGTTCTGTAGTTTTTTTCCTAACAATTAGATTCTAGGAGCTTATTTTATATTAGTGAAAATTTAGAGTATTTAATACACATTGTTTATGTGAGGGTAACTTATATTGGGTTACAATTTAAATATCAATACCCATATATGATTATTCTTTAAATGAACACACACATTATTACCTGGCAAAGTGCCTGTTGATAAAGATTTCTAAAGAAACTATTAAACAGCAATTTGTACACATGCACACACACAGACAGATTACTGTAAGAAAATATAAAATAAACAAAAAATAATATATTCTAGTTCCTAAACAATGTAAATATACTTAGCAATATTGACCTGTGCACTTAAAAATGATTACAATGGTAAATTTGATCTATGTGTTTTTTACCAAAATAAAAAAATAATGTACATTTACAAATGCTGCTTAATAAGTAGTTCTGTTTGGATGGATAATGCAATGAAAAAGATTGAAACAAAATACATAATTTTTAACAATATAAATTATATTAGATTTTTTAAAAACGTATGTTATTTTAAAAATAAATCCTCCCTACCCCAAAGTTCTATGCTGAAAGATTGACAAAAGTCATAGCAGTGATGAAAAAGAGTAACTATTACAGGGTTTCAATACCTTATCTCAGTGTGTAAATTAAATGGTTTCTGTCTGAGAGGTAATGAATAAAGAAATTGTAATGGAGGTTATTGCATTCTGGTAGTATGTATTAAAATAGAGACCACATGTTGATCAGAAATTACTAACAATGAGTCATTTACATGTCATCAACTGAGCCACTGGCAGCAGCAAACAGCATGCCCTAATGAGGACCTAACTCTTGTAGTCTGAATGTCACAGGTACCATCCATTTCACTAAGCTGAAGAAAATTACATGACTATACCATATACATCATGCTGAAAAAAACTTAGAAAATGAAACTGTGTTCTAATATGTTCCATGAGTTCAAATGAGAACTTAATGTAACTGCTTCTTGGGAGGAATTTTGATATGATTCTGAGTTGTGTAGAACTGTGATATGATGCTTAGTTGTCTAGAAATGACCCTTTCACTTTTTTCTCCAGATTTCTTACTTATTTACTTGATTTTAAAGTCATGCTGAGGTCCCACTACCAACTCCTTGCATCAATCAATTGAATGAACTATGCTTGTTACACTTAAAATACCATTTTAGATTGATTTTGTGGTTGAGTTTCTGTGTATATTTGATTTGTACTGTATTATTATTATTATTATTATTTTATTATTAAGTTCAATTGTGTTTCCTGAAAAGATATGCTGAATCCTAACTCCCAGTATATCAGAATGTGACATTATTTAGAAATGGGGTGATTGCAGATGTGATGAGGTAAGATGAGGTCGTACTGGTGTAGGGTAGGTCATTTTAATGCTATGTGAAAGGTGTTATAAAAAGAGAGAAGAAACTAACCCACAGAGAATGCCAATAATGAATAACTAGGCAGAGGTTGAAGTGACTTAGCTGCAAACCAAGAAATGCCAGCAATGATGGCCATCTGGAGTGGCTTGGCAGAAATAGGAAAAGATTCTCCCTTATAGGTTTTGTGGGAGCCTGGCCTTTCTTTCTGGAAGTCTAGCTCCAGAACTGTGAGAGGAAATAAATAAATACATTTATGTTGGTTGAAGCCTCCCAGCTGTTTGCAGTAATTTGTTTCAACAATCTTAGGAAACTAATGCAATTATGCAGCCCAAATAGGCAGAGAAATTATCTAAGTTTTAAGGGGAGAGAGAGAGAGAGACAGAGAGAGAGAGAGAGAGAGAGAGAGAGAGAGAGAGAGAGGAAGAAGAAAGAAAACATTTGTGTCCAATTCTCTCACATATAGAGTTCTCTTAAATAGGTCACACTTCTAAAATTATTTTTGCATCTGACTTAAAAATGTTAATTAAGAAGTCTCTATTCCCTCTCTTTGACATTTGAACTATGTATTGCAATTTCTTAAATCACTGAGTTACACTATCATTAATATGAAAATAAAGCAAAACCTAATGGAACAATTTATGCCCCTAACGTGAATACAGAAAAGAGTTACCACCAGAATTTCACATATCATTGGGTCATATTTCAAACATGTGTGTGCTTGAGTTTTAGCTATTAATTGTGTTTCAAAAATATGTTAAAGTTAGGAAAGACTCTAGAAATTAATTAAAGAAATAACATTATTTAGCAGTTGAGTCAATTTAGCCCTTGTTTTGGTCAAATAGATGATCCATAAAAGCTTTGGAACTTGAACCCACAACCTCAACCCCTAGGACACTATTATCTTTTGTTTATTTCATTCCCTTACCCTTCCTTCTTAAAACAATAATGATTAAAAGGGCTATTTGGTCAATAAGAATTTGAGGCACAAATTTAGATATGCAAAAAAATGGTTTTTCTATTACTGAATGATATTTTTCAAAGTCAAATTTTCATTCTTCCACACAGCAGAACTTTCTTCATCTTATCTATCATTTTCAACTGTATTATATTCATGTGGTATAAAGTTTGGAAGACATAAGTTATTGCCTCTTATGTGAGCTCATGGAATATTGGAACAAATAAAATAGAAAATGTGACCTAAGTGAGATATTATAATGCCATACATTGAATAGAGAAAAAAATTTTAAATGCACATAGAACTTGTACATGAATTGTTCAATATTATATTAAAGCTAGAAATTCAAAATTATTAATATACTTATAATACAAATAACATATCATTATGAAAATGCAATTAATTTAGAGATGAATGCTAGAATATAGTGAAAACCATTAAAACTCTAAGAGTTTTGGGGAAAAAACACTCACTTAAATAATTGTGTGCTTAAAATATTAATGGACATTATTACATATTTTAAATAGCTGAAAAATCAGCATATCAAAACAGATTAGATACAGAATAAAGATAAAATAGTGCAGAGGAGAAAATTTGTTAAAGGGCAAGACTGAAAATTAGTTAACTAAGTACAAAATACTAAAAATAATTTTTAATAAAACAAAATAAATAGTATAGAGAAGGAAATAACAGATAAAGGTAAAATTTAGTGGACCAAAAGAAATTTTTTAAAGAGAGCTAATCTACAAATCTAAAACCTGAAATATTAATATATTAAACAACCTCTTAGCCAGATAAGTGAGAGGAAAAAACATCTTGAGTTTTGCTCTACCTTCTTAAAGAGGAGGTTTGTATCTACATAAATTATTTGCAATTTTTTGTTAAAAGATAGGTTTATTTTTTCCTTTTTATATTGATTTAATCATTACTTTCTGTCAGATTAAATTCATAAATATATATGTTATACTTTCTATTATAATTCAATAGTGTTTTTTTAAATCTGTTTAGTATAATGTTCCAGGTTTGGCCACAGGGTGTTCTTTTCGTTAGTTGGCTTCTGTGTCCTTTTAACATACTCCCATTATTGTTTTTTTGGTTTTTTATTTTTCAATAGTTTCTTACTTCCTCGCACTGCAAGATACTGAAGACACATGTTATATATTTCCTGCTTGCATCTCACAATCAGCCATTTTTTCAATGATTTTCTTAGAGTTTACAATATATGCTACCTTCTCTATACATAATTTGATATAGTGTTATAGAGAAAGGTGACCCATCAGAAAGGAGAGTGGGAAAAAGGAGCCTGCCAATATCAGGCCTTCCCTTCTGTTGTTTTCTGTCATGGCAAAGGGCTGCCCTTTGCAAAGAAAGCTAACAGCTTGGGGTATGTTTGAGTTATGGAAGTGTCAGAAAGCCAATTTAACTACACACAGAATCCATGTCCTTCAACTTAGGTATTATAAGTAATAACGCTGACATTTTATTCTCCTATTTTTTTTTTACCCACGTTTTATTCTTCAGCTGTTTCAGAACTCAGACATGAAAGAAAATGGTGTTATGTATTGACTGGCTCAAACATCAGTGATAAGGATTGAATTGTGTTTATCTAATGTAAGCAGAATATGGTTACAAATAACCACGTAATCATAATTACAGCAGCTTTATTGGACTGGTTCTGGGTGAATCAGACTGTAGTATGCTCAACAGTAAATGTGTGAGAAGTAGTAATCAGAAAGATGGATTATTTTTATAAGCATTGGCTTAAAAATAATAGTGTGCTCACTAACGATAACTTAGTGCTATGAGAGGTGTGTGGCCTTACTGATACTGTTTTTAAAAATGAAGAGAGCATATTACATTTCAAGTTTTAGGGTAGAACCTGATGAAAGTACATGAGAAAAAGAGTAAATGATAGATTGTGATACTTGAAGGGGTGAGAGGGCATACATTTCAGAACAGAGGCGGGCAGGGCAGTTTATGACTTAAATTAGAACAAGGCATGGAAAAACAGGTTTATATGAGCAAAGTACTAGGAATGCATAGACAAACAAAACATGACCCTTGCTTTCATGAGGCTAATTCTGGGTATTGGGAGAGACAATCTTAATTAAGATAACATTAATATAAATTGTAGAATAAGACTTGAAAATCCAGTTCTGGTCTTGTATAGTGGCTCTTCTCCAACTTCAGAATGCTCATTTATTTTCCTATAGGAAATGATAAAACTAGAGAACAAGTTTATGATGCAGCCCTACATAAAGGTAGTTAAATATATAAGCAAAGTACTATCATTCAAATCATTGTTTTGTAAATTTATGTCAGTGTTTTAAGGGTTTTTTAATATATTGGCCTTAATAAACTGCATAAATACATGAGAAGTAGCTTGTTACTATTAAAGTATGCATGCATTTAGCTTTAAGAACTTCTGATACTGGAGATTTTAAATTTTTTGTAGAATTTCTTTCCAGGGTTTACAAGACACACAAAAAAAATTGCTTTGGGAAATGTTCTGAATTAAGGGTATTTCCAGAAAACTACAATGTATACAAGGCCTATCCAGAAAAAATCCAACCATAAATGCCTCTGTTTTTTCATATTGCATGGCTGGATACTTTCCGTACAGTCCTCATATGAGTATAATCATGATATTTGCCAAAACCTGAGTTATTTGAATTAGCACTTGGTTATGCATAATGCAGTTTGATGTAGAAAAGGGAATAAAACATATATACTCAACTTGAATATAAGGCTAATTTGAATCCAGTTTTGCTTTTCCTAGTGTGATCTCTGGTAGCTTGCTTAACTTTTTCTTCTCGTTTCTTTACCTGTAAATTGGAGAGAGAAGAGAGAGAGAAGAGGAGCTTTCATTGACCACTAACTTTGTTTAACTATGCTCTGCTGGGAGAGTTCTTTAGTAGAGATGAGTGAACGAAGTGGTAAAGAACATGAAGTCTGAGGACAGGCTTTCTACGTTTAAAATTTGATCTTACCTCTGAATAACCATGTTATCTGTGTTAGTTTCATAAATTCTTTTTTCTTTCACAAATTCCATTGACAGCTCATCTGTAAACTGTCAATAACCACAAAATTATATGACTCATTTACAATATCTTGTGATTATTAGTAGATAATAAATAAAAATACCTAGAACTGTACCTAGAACAGGGTAAGCAGACCATAAACATAGGCTATTTTATAATTTACCACATGTGGTGGTTGCAACAATCAAACAAGGTATAGGAAAAAAGCACATGTTAGCACAGTGGCTGACATCTAATAAATTCATGCTAAATGGTGCCTATAAGTATGTTTTCTATAATTATATTTTCTAATAAAATATAGTTGATAATCTTGTCATTGGGTAGTATTTATTCCAATTTTCAAGACAATGAAAGTGAAACAACAAAATTCTAATGAACTTGAAACATTTAGTGTATAATCTAGACTCAAAGCATTTAAATGTTTTAAATATTCAATAAAATTTATGGTGCTTCCATTAGTTTATTCTATATAAATGAGTCAAAATTTAATAATGAGTGTATTAGAGTGTTATTTTAATAATTAAATGAGTTAATACTTATAAAATGCTTTGTGAACTATAGGAGCTAAATTAATCTAAGGTCCTATTATATCCACAAGTAAGTATGCATTCTCAAGTTCAACCTTCCATCACATTCCATGGGAAGATGTAGTCCAGGTGTTTAACACAATTTGTGATATCAAAACATGAAGTGTCTAAACAAAGGTGTCCAAACTTTTGGCTTCCCTGGGCCACATTAGAAAAAGAAAATTTGTCTTTGACTATACATAAAATAAACTAACATTAACAATAGCTGATAAGCTAAAAAAAATAGGTTCATGCATAATTTTTGTAACGTTTTTAAGAAAGTTTATGAATTCATTATTCAGCCTCATCCAAAGCCATTCTGGACAAATGAGACCCATGAGCCACATGAGCCAGAGTTTAGACAAGACTGGTCTAAAAGTCTTTCCTAATCTGGAAGAGAATTCAAAGAATAGAATAAGGTGACTTGAATGAATTTACTTTATGGACAGACATATAGACACTAAATTGATATAAATATGAATATTACAATTTTCATGTGAGGCAGACAGATGACTGATTTTTTCTCTCCTAAACCAAAGTAGGCATTTTCCTTTAAATAAATGATAATGCATCATTGTATATGAAAAGAAATTTATACCAAGATGTAAAAAGTATCTGGAAAATAAATCAATGAAAATGTTACTATAGGATGACTTGACACTAAAATCTAAAGCAATACAAAAAGAGTAAGTCATGTAACAGAATACATTTCTTCATATATTGAAACTCAATTATTTTAAATGTATTAATTCATTAACAAGTTAGGAGGAATTAATTTAGGCAGCTTATGAGCCAGATAAAACTGATGGGTTTTTAATTTTAATACACATTTTGGTTTCTATAAATATTACGATACACACATCTATAAAATTTACAATAACCAAGAAAAGCAATGCTTAGTAAACCTAGTATCAAGAATTATTGAGGGCAAATTAACTATACAGAATTTGTAAAGGGTGTAATTAGTTTTTAATTAATAATCTGCTTGATCTTTAAGGAAGTAGATACATTTTTATTGCTAAATTACCTTACAAACCACTAGAAGCTATTCTTCAATATTTGCATCGGGTGGCTAATAGCCTGAATGATCAGTTGTCACATCTATTTCACATAAAAAATGAATATTTTTCCTACCAAGTATAATTATAAACCCTTTTAATTTATCTAAATCAATTCACCTTTGTTCAATATTTAAAGAATGCTAAACCATTTTTAGAATTATGAGATCATGAGATCCAAATTATTAGAATTAATTATTGTGTAAAATAAGAATATATAAATTAATTAATTAATTTAGAATTTATCAATATTTCAGAAAGAAATAACATTTAATCTAAAATAATCATATGTTCAGTATCAAGACTCTTTATAAATGTGGGTTTCCCCTGAAATACATTGTGAAGCCTGTTTCAACTCTATAATTTTTAGTATTTAAAAAATTGTGCTTATTACTTATATCTTAGAGCCTAATTATTATAATAGTCATGAACCCTCAGATTCAGAAAAAAGAATACCTAGAGATGCATAATAAAATCTCTATTTTCCCATTCAGTGTTTAATTACCATTTTCAAGTCTGAATAATTAACTTTTAAAAACTAGATATAATTTTGCTATACCATCTATCTATCTCCCTATCAATTCATCTATCTATATTAACTTAATTGTAGAATGGATTTAATTTACCATGCTTCTAATTAAAGGTATCTATTTCAGAAGCAAGATCTACTTTCAGATTCTTTCATTAGGTGAGTCAAAAACCTTTCTGAATAATAAATGTCAATGTGGATAAATATATTTTTCTGTGTTTCATAGCAAAAAGAAAATGCTAATGCAAAATTAGACTAGATATTTGAGGTTAATAATAGAGCACTAGCTTTATAACATTGAGCCTTATGAAAAACAATATACTGCTCAGAAAACAGCAAATTTTTCAGGAGTTTAAATTACACAAGAGCTGTCTGGAAAGTGTACAGCCATGTAATATGAAAAATAGAAGCACTAATGGCTTGATTTTTTCTGGAAAGCCTTTGTATAATGTAAGAAACATGATAATTTTTTGGTATTTGGTTATCATAGAAATAGATTTTTCCAGTTCAACCTTTGCTAAATTTATTTTTCATACTGTCTTTAGATATTTTGTGAAATAATGCATACTGTGCATGGAGGTAAAATAGTCATTGTTTTTATTTTTCTAGAGATTGAAGATTTTCAATTATTCTTTCTGTCTAACAATATATATATATAATGTTTTGTATTATTTAGAATATATATAGCTTATTTTTTTATTGTTAAATTCATTGGGGTTACATTGGTTAGTAAAATTACATAGGTTCCAGGTGTACAGTTCTACAGTATCTTGTATCTGTGCTGCACTATATGTTCAACACCCAGAGCTGGTTCTCTTTCCATCACCATATATTTGAGTTCCTGTCCCTTTTACCCCACCCCTCTTTCTGCTTACCCTCAGGAAACCACTAAACTATTGACTGTGTCCATGAGTTTGTTTTTTTTCTTTTTTGCTTTCAATTTAATGTTCCCCATATGACTTCAGTTCTTTTTTTCTCTCTGGCTTATTTTTCTTAGCATAAGGATCTCAAGGTCCATCCATTTTGTCACAAATGACAGTATTTCATCTTTCCTTATGCTATAATATTCCATTGTATATATGTACCACACCTTCCTTATCCAGTTATCTATCAAAGGACCCTTTGGTTGCTTCCATGGCTTGGCCACCAGGAACAGTGTTGTGATAAACATTGGGATACATATATTTTTGCAGAGTAATGTTTTCAAATTTTAGAGGTAGAAACCTAGAAAAGGGATTGCTGGGACATATTTTGACTCCACTCTTAATTTTTTGAAGAACCTTCATAGTGTCTTCAACAGTGGTTGTACCAACTTACAAACTCATCGGCAGTGTATGAGGGTTTTTTTCCTCCACATCCTCTCCAGCATTTGTTATTCCTTGTCTTGTTGACAATACCCATTAAAACAGGTGTAAGGTAGTATCTCATTATGGTTTTGATTTGCATTTCCCTAATATCTAGTAAAGTTGAGCATTTTTTCATATATCTGCTATCCATCTCTTCTTCTTCAAATGTGGCACAGGAAAGCCAAAAGATTGACAACTCTTTGGTAGAATATTGTTTAGCCTAAAAAAGAACAAAAATTCTGACACATACTACCCATGCTACAACATTAAAGACATGCTAAACCAAATACAAAAAGACAAATACTATATCATTCTACTTATATGAGTTACTTAGAATACTCAAATTGTGGAGAGTAGAATGGTGGTTGCCAAGGACTGGACAGAGAGAAAAAAAAAGAAGTTACTGTTTCACCCATTTCCTATTTGCCCCTAGTGGTACTTGTAGCTGCAGAATTTATTCAGAAATAATTCATGGATCACTGTCCTAACCTTACCCACAAAGTTTGCCACATGAAAAAAAAATTATCAAATACTGATTAGTATATGCATTTCTGTTACATTAGGATTAGAGACAAGTTCTATTTAGAAAAACCTCCAAGAAGAGTATTATATTCCATTTTCACAGTCAGATTTGCTTTAGCCTAAAAGAGGATGTTTATATATAAAATTAAATGACTGGCAGTGAGCTGCACTTTTCTTATTTCTAAATGAGTTTGAAGATTCAATGAAAAAGTTTTGAAAATTGATCATAGTAATTGTTGTATATTATTATGAATTTACATAATGCCACTAAAATGTACACTTAAACAGGATTAAAATGGTACATTTAGCATAATGTATATTTTACCACAATAAAGAATATTATTAAGTCAACAATGGAAGGGATATGAAAGAGCTTTTTAAAAATAAGGATGCTAATAGTTTTATTTATACTTATTTATGTTACAAACTTCACTATTTTCTATCACTGAAGCTTAGAAAAAACAACTATTTTTATTCATGTGGTAGAATCTTAAGAAGCTAATATTGGTCAATGTGTTACTGGGTTTAGGTGCTGCTTGCCAACTCCAAAAATTGAGAGACAAGATTGGTGGAAAGCAAAGTAGGTTTATTCAAAATGTTGGCATCTGGGAGGATGGCAGACTCCTGTTCAGAGGCCATCTTCCTGATATCAGCACAGCCATAGGGTCAGAGGAAGAGGGGAGGTGGCCCAGCAATTAATGGGTGATTTGTAAAAAAATGAAGGTGCTTTCCAGATTTCAAGGATTAGGATGGATCTTATGCAGAAGTTAAAATGATTACATCCAGAAAGAGTCACTGAAATTTCATTAAGGAGGGAAACAAACAAACAAACAAAGTTCTAAGAAGTTTTAAGCTAAATTACTATTGTTGAATTAAATTAAACTTAGGGTGTTAGATCCTGAAAATAGAGAATACAGTGGCACCCTTACAAATGTGGTACTGCATATACAGAATCAAAAGCCCAAGAGGCAAAGAAGACTATGATTATGTAATTTCCCTGGAAACTCACATCAGTCTTAGGGACAATTTTGGACTTTTATAAATCATACTATTAAAAAACTTAAGGTAATTTTTATCCCCAAAGAGTAGAGAAGGCTCCAGCTGACATATGCATGATCTTCCCAAAGAGAAGTAAAAGAAAACATTGGGGCTAAAACTCTATAAAGAAATAACAAGTGCCTAAGAAAGAGTCTTCCATACAATGAAGAGATGTTTTAGAGAGCATTTTTTTTTCTGCTGAAGGGGGAATATTAAATTAAAATCAAAATAATAACAAAAACTATATGCTTCAAAATTACATTTCCAATTCTGCCAATAGTTATATATACACCAAAGATGTATATTCTGAGCTTTATTTCTTATTTTAATTAACCACAGTTATATTTACATATAATAAATATAATGCGTGAATACTATTTATTTACTCTTGAGACATTCAAGTGCTTTTGAATATTACTTTATTAAAAATAAACATATGAAACAAGTTAATGGTCATAATAAAATGTTAACTCTTCGGTATCAGCAGTTCTGAATATCAGCAAAATGGAGGTAAAGAACGCAGGTGTGAATTTAATAAAAACTAGACTAATACTAACTGTATCATATTGGGCAAATTGTTTAAATCTTTTTTTCTTACAACATTGCTATGAGTATAAATGGGGCTTGAAAATACTAACAAATATCCCATTCAGTTTCAAAATAAATTGTTGTTATAATTATTATTGTTTATAACCTGTTACATACAATTATAAGATACCTTGACTTATTAGATGATCAACAAATACTTGTGGACAATTCATTGTTATGAATTTCTTATTGCTCACAAACTGAAAAGATTACATCAACACAAACTTACTATCTTACAGTTTTTTAGATTACCAGTACAATCCAGATCTCACTGGGCTAAAATCATGTTCTTGGCAAGGCCACATTCCTTTATGGCAGTGGTTCTCAACCTTCCTAATGCTGCGACACTTTAATACAGTTCCTCATGTTCTGGTAACCCCCAGGAAATTATTTTCATTGCTACTTCATAACTACTTACATAATGTAAATATCTGATACGTGTTTTCCAATGATCTTAGGCAACCCCTGTGAAAGGGTCGTTCAACCCCCAAAAGGGTCGTGACCCACAGGTTGAGAATGGCTGCTTCATGGAGTCTCTAGAGACACATCTGTTTCCATGCCTTTTCCAGCTACTAGAGGCTGCCCACATTGTTTGGGTCATGGCTCCCTCCTCTGTCTTAAAAGCAAACAGTCAGCAATGTTGCATCACTTTGATCCTTCTCCCTTAGAAAGATCAGTCTCCTTCTGACATTGAACTCAGCTGAGAAAGTTTCATCAATGTTAAAGACCCATTTGAGTAAATTTGACTTTCTTGAATAATCCAGGCTAACATTTACATCTTGAGGTCTACACTTAATCATATCTGTGAAGTCCACTTTTCCATGTAAAATAACATTCACAAATTCTGGAGATTAGCTTATAAACATATTTAAGAGGCCTGTATTCTGTTCACCACATTGATGTTAAATATATAATGCTGAGTTGATGGTAAACTATGTGTTTTCTTTTTTCATAAACATTCCAAAACATTTAATAATCCACCATTCTCTGTATTGATTATATCTCATATAATTTACCTATTTTAGGAAAAAGGGTGGTGAAACATAATCATTTGATTAATAGTCAGTTATTTCAGGTATCTTTAAAATGGCTTAATCACTAAGGAACTGCATTTAGCCAGCTTCCCACTTGGCATGAGCCTAACTGATTCTCAATGTATTTTAGATTGATTATAATATCTATAACATATACCTCAGACATGCCCAACCTGCAACCAGGACAGCTTTGAATGCAGCCCAACACAAATTCTTAAAACACTGTGACACTTATTCATGACCTTTCTAAAGCTCATCTTGTCATTGTGAATCAAAAGCCTCACATAAGAAATTGGGCAGCCAAAACACAATTTAGAAAAAATAACAATATAAAGTCACAATTTTTAAGGCACAGATTTTTAATTTGTTGCTGTGTTATTAGTACTCAAGCACTTAAAAGCTGTAAAATTCCTGGTAAGAAGAGTATGCAGTTGGTCACTTCACTTCTTCCACTTAGAACTTATCAAAAGCTGCTGCTGTGTGCCTGGCATACTGCAAATACAATCTGAAAACATAGTGCAATGTACGGGTTAATTCATGACAGTAGTAAACACCAACTAAATTATTTTTTTTTACATCATAGGCAGTAAACGAAGCCCAAATCAAATAGCAGTGAAATTGGAAAGCACTACCTTTTAAGTTATTGACAGAAACATTTTATCACTTCCTGTCAAGAACAAAGCAACTCATACATAAGGAAGTTAAACTATATCTACTCATGGTATGATAAGGAAGGCTTAAAGTCAGATTATTATCTAACATACTCTTTTGTCTCTACTAAAAAACAGTTCAAAAAAAGACTTAGTGCTCTGTCATCCATCATATAAACCTCAAAACAGTTTTAAATATTTTTATATTTAGTTCATAATTTAGTCATCCATTTATTTAAACATTCAACAAATATTTATTTAGCATCAACCACATACCAAGCATTCTTCTAAGTTCTATAGGGCAACTAATGATAAATAAATAAAAACTAATCAAAACTTAGTCCTTTTACTTATTCCAAATTAAATGACTTTTTTCCAGTTTCTAGGAGTAAACTCTTATCAACAGATAGTTTGGGGGCATAAATATACTATCCTAGATTTTAATTTTTTAAAAAATTATTGTCAATTATCATTGACATACATTATATTAGTTTCAAGTGTACAAAGTAACATAATTATTAAACATCTATATACCTCACAAAGTGATAACTCCAATAAGTCTATTACTTACATGACATTATACATACTTGTTACAATATTATTGACTGTATACCCTATGCTATATGTACTTTACATCCTCATGACTATTTTTATCAATTACAGTTGGCATTTAATATTATTTTATATTAGTTTCAGGTGTACAGCATAGTGCTTAGACATTTATATAATTTACAAAGTGATCCCCCTTGATTATTCTAGTAACCACCTGATACTATACAGTTATTAAAATGTTATAGACTATATTCACCATACTGTACTATACACCTCTATTTTGTAACTACCAATTTATGCTTCTTAATCTCTTCACTTTTCTGACCCAGACCCCCAATCTCCACCCATCTAGTAACCGTTAGTTTATTTTGTCATCTATGAGTCTCTTACTGTTTTGTTTCTTTTGTTCTTTATATTCCACGTATAAGTAATATCACAGTGTATTTGTTTTTCTCAGTCTGACTTTTTCACTCAGCATAATATCCTCTAGGTCTATTCATGTTGTTGCAGTAAATTTTAATTCTTTATTATAAATATTAAGATTAATATTTCAGAGATGCCATCAAAATGACAGCATGAGAGAAGCTCCCTGAAATCTCCCCTGGAAATTACAACAAATTGAACTGTAATTCAACAAAAAATTTCCTGAAAACACACAAACACAGCTGATAGACCCACTCATCACATTTAAACACCTGAAGGTGTGCAAAAAAGGGGTGAACAGGGGCAGAGAAAAGGGGGAAATGCAAAGAAAGCCACCATGGAATTCAGTCTGAAGCTCATGCAGTTCTGGAATAAAAAAGGAGGGAGAAGGCAGTGGTTATACAACCCAGAGTTTATTGCAATCCTGGAGAGAGAATGAGTGAGAAGACAGTGTATGGGCAGATAATTTTCAACAAAGGAGTGAAAAACATGCAATAGAGAAAAAAAGCCTCTTCACAAACAGTGCTGGGAAAATAAGAAACCACATGCAAAAGAATAAATCTAGACTGCAATCTGTCACAATATATCAAAGTTAACACAAAATAGATCAAAGAACTACACATAAGACCTGAAACAATAAATTGCTTTGAAGAAAGCATCAATATTAAACTTATGAACCTTGGGTTTAGAAAGGAATTTATGAATTTGACCTCAAAGGCAAGAAAAGTAAAAGCAAAAATAAATGAATGAGAATACATCAAAATAAGCCATCAATAGAACAAAGAGGCAACCAACCAAATGGGAAAAAATATTTGCAAACAACATCTTCAATTAGGGGCTAATATTTAAAACAAATAAAAAAATTTTAAAACTCAAAAACAAAAACAATCAAATTAAAAATTGGGCAGAGGACTTAGACACATCTTCCATATGGACATACAAATGGCCAACAGTATATAAAAAATAACTCAACTTCACTATTACAAATATGCAAATCAAAAGCACAATGAGATATCACCTCACACATGTTAAAATAATTATCATTAACAAGACCATTAAGTGTTAGAGAGACTGTGGAGAATAACAAACATTCACACACTGCTGGTGGGCATGTAAGTTGGTACAGCCACTACAAAAAACAGTATGTAAGTTCCCAAAAAATTAAGAATAAAGTTATCATATGACCCAGTAATCCCTCTTCTGGGTATCTACCCCAAAATTTTTACTTTTGTTCTCAAAGATATATGAGGTCTGTCTGGGAAAACTCCAGTCATAAATGCCTCTATTTTTTATATTGCATGGCTGGATACTTTCCAGACAGCTCTTGTATGTACCCCAATGTTCATTGCAGCATTATTCATGGTGGCCAAGACAGGGAAACAATCAAAGTGTTCTTCAATACATGACTGAAAACAGAAGATGTGGAACATATACACAATAAAATATTACTCATAATATAAGATGAAATATAGCCATTTACAACAGCATGGATGGATCTTGAGAGTATCACACTAAGTAAAAGTCAGACAGAAAAAGTAATAAAACATATGACTTAATTCATATGTGAAATATAAAATTGAAAACATTAAAGGACAAGACAAAGAAAGAAATTAGAACTCAGGAACAAAAATTAGTTTATTGGTTACTAGAGCAGAAGGGGGAAGAGGGTAGTGGAGGAGGGAAGGGGGACAAATACATGGTGATGTAGGGATAACTGAGACTGGATGGTGAGCATAAAATGCAACACATATTGATGTATTATAGAATTCTATACATGAAACCTATATAATTTTACTAACAAATGTCACCCTAATAAATTTAATAACAAAATAAAAAAATAAAAATATTTCTATATTTATCACTTATATTTTAGTTTTTTAAATTTAGTATTTCTACACAGGCTGATATAAATATTAATAAGTTTATATAAGGAGTGTATTCTGTGAAACACTGGTTGTAAGTATGATTAAAAGACCTCTAAATCAACATGAGAAAGAAAAGCATAATTTAGTGTATCAATATTTTCTAAATTACCAATCTATGAGACTAAATAAATATTGTATAGATAAAACACTGTCCTTAGTGCAAGCAAGACCAATGAATTTCAATTTAACAGTCTAAGTTTATTTATTTATTTATTTATTTATTTATTTATTTATTTATTTATTATTGTTAGACTTATTGGGGTGACATCTGTTAGCAAGGATTACATAGGTTTCAGGCATACAATTCTACAGTGCATTGTCAACTTGATGTATAATCAGTTCACCACCTAATGTGACTTCCCTTTCCTCACCTTATATTTAGCTTCCCCCCCTCCTCTCCTCTCCCATCCCCTCCCCTTTCTCCCCTCACTAACCCACTCAACCCCAAATAAACATTAAACTATTGATTGTGTCCATGGGTTATTTGTTTGTTCATTTCTTTTTTTCTTTGCTTTCAGTTTTATATTCCACATATGAGTGAAGTCATACAGTTCTTTGTTTTTTCCATCTGGCTTAACGCTGTTCACAGTGGCCAAAACATGGAAACAACCAAAGTGCCCTGTGACAGACGACTGGATAAAGAATCTGTGGTACATATACACAATGGAATATTACTCAGCTATAAGGAAAGATGAAATATTGCCATTTGCAACAAAATGGAAGGACCTGGAGATCATCACGCTTAGAGTCTAAGTTTATTGATATAGTTTCAGATTACACTCTGCAACATATTATGAAAATAATAATATAAACATAGCCACTTTGAAAGAGGATTGGAGCTGCCATCCCAGAGGAACTGACTTGCAAGTCTTACTCCTCAAAATTCTGGAATATTAAAGCTATGAAAATGACCTTTGGATTGGGCTTAGAGTAAAACTGTATTCCATACAATTGCAAAGCTAATAGAAAAGCAGACATTTTGACTATAGACTGAAAATTAAAGACACTCTCCAGAATTAGCACCACTATGTTAGCTTATTTGCACATATAGAAATTTCTTCTATATGTGTAATTATTCTTTTTCCCTTTCTCATAAATGCCCCTTGCCTACATTTCTTAATTAAAACACTATTTGGGCTTCTGCCTGAATCAGTGCTTACCAAATACTTATTTTTTTGCATATAAAAATAAACTCTTGTTGTCTCTCACATTGCTCTATTATTATTAGAATAAAAATACCTTTAAGAAACTACCACTTGCCAAATTTTGTGTAGGATTAAATATTTAAAACTTTCTGAAATGTCTGTTAAAATACTCCCTTATAACACATAATGCAACACATAGATGATGCACTGTAGAATGGTACACCTGGAACCTATATAATTCTTGTTAATCAATGTCACCCCAAAAGTCTAACAACTAAAAAATAAATACTCCTTTTTGCAGCTACATATCTTTGTAAAGCAAAATTTTATTTTTAATTTTTTTTCACCATTTTGAACTGCTCAATATAATGGGTTTTTTTGTTTTCTGTTTTATATTGTTAGACTTATTGGGGGATATTGATTAACAAGAATTCCATAGGTTCCAGTTGTACCATTCTACAGTGTATCATCTACTTCTTGCTTTATATGTTGACCACCCAGTGTGAGTTCTCTTTCCATTACCATATATTTGGCTCCCCTCTCTCTTTTCTCTCACCCCCTCACCCTTCTCACACCCATTCCCCACTTGCCCCCAAATAAACATTAAACTATTGATTGTGTCCATGAGATTTTTTGTTTATTTGTTTGTTTGTTTTTTCCTTTGTTGCTTTCAGTTTTATATTCCACATAGGAATGAAGTCATATAATTATTGTTTTTTGTGTCTGGCTTATTTTGCTTAGCATGATGATCTCTAGGTCTATCTTTTTGCCACAAATGGCAGTATTTCCTCTTTTGTTATAGCTGAGTACTATTTCATTGTGTATATGTACCACAGCTTCTTTATCCAGTTCTCTATCGAAGGGCACTTGGTAGTGTCCATGTCTTGGCCACTATGAACAACACTACAATGAACATTGGGGTACATAAGTCTTTGCGGACAAAGGTTTTCAGGTTTCTTGGGTAGATCCCCAGAAGGGGGATTGCTGGGTCAAATGGTAGCTCCATTCCCAATTTTCTGAGGAAACTCCACACTGCCTTCCACAGTGGTTGTACCAGTTTGCACTCCCACCAGCAGTGTACCAGAGTTCCTTTTTCTCCACATCCTCTCCAGCACTTGTTATTCCTTGTCTTGTGGATAATAGCCATTCTCACAGGTGTGAGGTGGTATCTCATTGTGGTTTTGATTTGCATTTCCCTGATAGCTAATGAGGATGAGCATTTT
>PVJL010015085.1:0-25652 GCA_004026885.1 Lyroderma lyra | reverse complement strand
GACACGCCCTGCAGCTGGGCCTGACCTCACCCCCTCGCCCACCCCTCCCCCCGCAGGGCAGCGGACCCGGCTGCTGTAACTGGTGCCCGAGAGAGGATGTCTGAGCCAGGCGACCTGAACCCGGCCGGCGTGGAGGAGGGCGGGCCTGAGCAGGAGAGGGCCACCCCCGAGAACGGGATTGTCAAGTCGGAGAGTCTGGACGAGGAGGAGAAGCTGGAACTGCAGGTGAGCCGGGGGCCCCGCGCCCCACTGGGTACCGCTCGTCCCTCCCGCCTTGGGCTCCTTCGAGGGTTTGCTTTGGTGTTTTTATAGGAGAGTTCGCCTGTGACATGGACAGGAAGGCCAGAAAGCGAGTCCCCTCCTTTCCCGGCCATCAGGCACTTGGTTGTTTTGGGTTTTGTGTACCGTCCCGTGCTTGGAAACGTCCTTGGGAATGAGAAACCCCGAGGAGCATGCTGAGGGACTGACTGTGCACCCGGTGGCATCTCGCCGCCGGCGTTGGGGTCGCCCACGCCGTGCTAAGGTGCAGACCCCCTTGAGCAGAATTTGTTGTTGCACGGGGACATGAAGACCCCGCTCGTGATAGACTGAGAACAGTCCGAGCCGTGAGCTCTGGGGGGCCCCCCGGGCAGGCTGAGGCCCCGTTCTTAGCAGCCCGAGAATTTCTGGAGAGAGGGACAGAGGTCCAGCGGGGGGGAGGCGAGGCGCTGCGCGTGCCTGACACTGACGGCCGGCGTGACGGGAGGAGGGGGCTCGCTGGAGGGGGACGAACCACACTTGCAAACAGCCCGTATGGATTTTCTGGGAAGGGGACGCAGGAGCGTTTGCGCTCTGTGGACAGCAGGCAGCGGAGGCAGAGAGGTGGCCCGAGTCGCCCAGGGCCGCTTTCCGCCTCTGCAATCGCTGCCGGAAGGGGACAGGGCCAACAGTTCAATGACCCCAAGTTTGGGGGGCGCGGGGGGAGGAGTCCTCCCCGGGCCGGCCGTGCCCTGTTGCCGTTACGGTTGGCTTGGGGACGGTGCTGACACGTGCCCCGCTCCCTCGGTGTCTCAGGGTGCTCACGCGCCGTCTCTGACGTTGCTTGTTCTATTTTGCTTCGTTTTGTCTCTCACATGCAGAGGCGGCTGGCAGCTCAGAACCAGGAGAGAAGGAAGTCCAAGGTAGGTCCCGGCGCGCCTGCGCACGCCTGGCCGCGTGGCCTGGCCTCCAAGTGTCCCAGCGGAGTCGGAGGCCGTGCCTGCCCCCGGGTGGGGGTGCGCAGACGTGGTGCTGGACTTGGGCTGAGGCCTCTGCTTTTACGGGGTCCTGCGCACACCCCTCTTCCTCTCGCACCCCGCGTTAGCACACATAGGAGCCGCAGAGCCGCCTGTGGACACGTGGGCACCCGTGTCCACACGTGCAGATGTGACAGTGCTTTACGAGACAAGTTGCTGCTGGAGTTGTTTGCATTTTAAATAAAATTGGGGGGGGGCTGGTTCGGTCTCCCCAGGCGATTTCTGCTTTGAAGCAAACAGGGGCTGGTGTTGAGGACACTCCTCAAGCACCTTCTTAGTCAGGTCCCTTCCGGACGCAGGTCGAACAGACGTGATTGTCTGCCAGGTCCCCTTCCGACAGGCAGCAGGTCACGGTCGCGCATTCCCAGCGTGACGGGCCCGGGTGGCGCAGGGGCCCCCCACCGCCCTCAGCGCTGTGCCCCTCGGCGCCGGGTCTGGGGCTTTGAGCCCACGTCTCAGCCCCGAGCGGCTGGCTGGAGACTCAGCTTCGGCGTCGGCCTCGGGCTGGCGGGGGCGGGCGCGGCGGTCTGAGAAGCTGCTGTGTGTGTCCTTGTCCTCCTCTCTCTCCCCCTCCCAGTCAGGGGCAGGAAAAGGCAAACTGACGCGCAGCCTCGCCGTCTGTGAGGAGTCCTCGGCCAGACCCAGCGGTGACAGCCTCCAGGATCAGGTACCCCCCATTCCTCTCACTACCTGCATGACGGGGTCCACCGTGCTGGGCGTGGCCGCCCGACTGGCCTCAGCCCGTGTTTTGGGGGAGAGAAAGCAAGAACACAAGAGCTCGTTTTCTGGCTGCATCCCATTTCTAAACGAGTGAAGCACGTTGTCACAGCGTATTCCGTCTGTTGTTGTTTTTTTTTTCCAGACCCTCTGAAAACCACAAATGCAAAGGAATTCAAAAGAATTTAGATTAAAACTTAAAACGTAAGCCTGGCAGTGCTGAATCTCCTCCAGGGTCCTCTCTTGATAAGACTGAACCAAATACGGTCCTGAGTGTCCCATCTCCTTCCTCATGGGACATTCGCACCCCCTCCCCCCACGTGCTTTTGCCTATAAGAACACACGACCCTCACGGCACCCAGAGATAGGGACAGGGGTGCGCTGGAGCTGGAGGGGTGCTTTTGTGGCCTTGGGTGCAGAATTCCCAATCCCGGAAAAGTCGTTCAGACACGCATCTGAGCAGACGGTGGCCCTCAGTTAGCACGGTGAGGGCACTGAGGCCTGTGACGGCACGTGGCCTGTCCCTCCCTGCGAGACTATTCGGGCTCTACAAGTTCGAATTCCAGCAGCACCCTTTCATGACAGAAGGGGACACTTCACACCGTGTTTATTTCTGCTGGCCTGGTGAGCATCCTCTTCGCTTTTATTAAAATAGTCTTGCTGCTACTTTCCTTATTGTCTCAGAGGCCGGAAGCCGTCACGACAAAAGTAAAATGATGTCTCTGATCCCAGGGGAGGGAAACCTGATGAAGGTGCCATCATTCCTGTGGGGCCTTGTTTTGTTTCTCTCTCTCTGTACTTTAACTGAAGTACTTTGCAGTCCCCTCGTGGAGACAGAGAGCGCTGAGAGCACTTGCTTTCAAAGGACCAAAAATAAACTCCTTCTCGGTTTTGTCCTAGGAGTATCTTTTTCTCCTAGCCTCATTTTCTTAACATGCCACTGGTGTCACGAGGCGGGGACAGGCCACCTCTCCGTAGCCACGACGGCGTTTCACACACGAGCTTTCTTGCACTTGGGTTCTGAGAATGTGGCTTTTCTTCAGCATTTTCTTTGTGCTTCTGTTTTTACTGGAGACGGGCAGGGGGCAGGCGTGACTGTCACAGCTTGTGTTACTCGATGTTGACTGACGGCTTGCCACATGCCGCGTGTGCTCCGGGTTAACTTGCAGAATGGCAGACTCTGGGGGAGCGGATGCCCCCGTGGCCCCCAGTCCTAATGCCAGGCAGAGGCGGACAGCCTCTAGAGCGTTAATCTGCTTTTCATCCCGGTGGACAAGGCACCAGGAGGAAATGTCTTAAGAGATCGTCTGTATCATAGTGACCGTCCGGGGCCTAAGTCTAGTTTCTCCGTACACTTTGGGGCAGAGAACTAAGATGCTTTGTCCCTGCGGGTTCCAAGCTCAGAAACCAAGACTAGCTCCGTAGGACAGCGTCCAGGCTTCTCTTTGGAGGGGTGGTGAGAACAGGGGGCGGCTAGAGAACGCCCAGACACACCCAGAAGCAGGTGGCCGTGCTCCCCTTTTAGAGAACAAAGAAGCAGACCTTTGACCTTGTGCGCACTGCCCCCATTAGGTCCCCTGGGCGCTTTCACAGTGTGGAGCTTTACAAACAGAACACTGGCAGAAGTGTGCAATGTATGGATTGTACTGCTCCCCCAATGTTGTACATTCTCAGTATTTGGAAAACTGCCTTCATTCTCCTGTGTGGGAAAAACTCTTGCTACCTGTATTACTTGATCTCAGACCCACAGCTGATGGTTCAGTCTGTCCTTAAGTTAAAGGAGTTTTGCTTTTCTAATGTTATACTCTTTACTTATCAGTGTATTACTGCAACTTGAATCATTCTTTTACTGTTGTTGGATCTCAACTTCTCCTGTACCAATGTATTTATTAACACTTGTATTTTATTTTTGAGCCTATCAATAAAAATATTAAAAAATAGCACATTGTTTTTTACCAACTCTATAGCACTTTTGTGTATTCCTTCAACACCATCAGGTATCGTGATGTGTAGAGCTGACAGGCACTTTCCTGAGTATTCACGTGGCACGAGTTTGTCCACGTGGGGCAGATGACGGCCTCGGTTCGTGGGCTTGCACTTCCACGCCTCTTTGCTTTTAGATTCAAACTGACGGAGGCTGAATGGTGCAGTCGGTTTTGAAGAAGCAATGAGACCAGTCCCAGGGCCTGGTACCCCCACTTTCTCCTCCCGGTCCCCGGTCGAGCTGATTTTGCCCTACCCCTTGCACTGTCTTCTGAGGGAGAAGTGGTCCAGCTCTTAGCAAGTAGAAGCAAATCAGAATCCTCAAATCTGCCTGCACGTGTACAGACTAAGACATTTCCGTCCCAAATCAAGTGATAGAAGACCCTTGGATCAAACTGCACTCAGTTTCATGCATTTTGTGTACGTGGATCCTCGGGGTAAGCCTGTGAATGTCAGGAAATCTGCTAAGATAAATATTTATCACGAGAACATGTTTTATTTCATCCTGTATATCAGGTCTTTCCAACCACAGTGACTTTTGATTTCATCTGGTAATGCACATTGTGGCCCCTCTCAGGAAAGGAATTCGGCTTTGGAGGACTTGGATCTTATGCTTGTTAGACTGGTCAGGTGGGCCAGGAACCACCGAGAAGCCCAGATTCGCCGTAATTTGAGGATGTGCAGGCACCAGTTTAGTCACGGGTAGTCGCACACTAGTTTAGTTCCCAGCGAAAAACATTGTTAGTCATTGGAAATATTTTTTTTCCTCCATCAGAAATGTTAATGTCACCCATGAAAGACAGTTTCCCCACCAAATGGCCGCTTACATAAGAACAAGTGGGCTTAATGTTGGCTAGTTTGTCATCGTTTTAATCATCGCATGGGTTTTCATAAAACTGAAAACATAATTTGACTCAATTCTTCTTCAAAACAGTGAACATGCTCTCGACCAAATGGCTGAGATGTGAGCCAATACAAAATCATTCATTTTGTGTGTGCAAGATAAATACAAAAGTGGCTTCGGACCCAATGCTAGAAGTGGTCACTCTTATACCAAGCCTCCCTTTAAGAGAATGCTGTATTTTCAAAAGGATTAACTGATACCAGAATTAAAGTAATATTAAATGTTTATACATCATTCGTGAGAAATATAGTTCTAGTTCTACCTTTTCTAAAGGGAATGCTTATGGTAACTATAGATTATGTGATGGCTTATTAATGGCGTCTGTGAACAGTGCATGCTAACAACCTGTCCTTAGGATTCCTGTAAGTAGATAGCCTAGCTTTTTCTTTGCAGTAAAAATCATTATTGATACAGTTCTAAAAGAGACATTTTATTGTAAATTGACTATTAGGGCCTTTGTTTATGTCTGTACTCTCTGTAATTAGGATTCGTGCTGTCTGTCTATGTACCAATTTCGTCTTACAAGGGATTCTAAGAAAGAACTGTAGAAGCCTCTCTCTTTTTTGAGACGTGACAGTGGCTGTGACGCAAGCTTATGGGCAAAGAGTTTTTTCCCTGGGTTTCTAAAAATAAACCTGTAGCAAAAATAAGAGTTGTGATCTGCAGAACAGCACCTTGCTTAAGTTGAATATTCATGAGGCAAAGTTTTAGTGCTAGCTGTTTTTTCATGACCTCCCATTGACTTCTGAAGTTTCATTCACCTTCAAGGGCAATTATTTTTCTGACAGGTTTAATTTTTTACCATTTAAGAAAAAGAAATCTGCACCTGGCTTTCATTTTTTTCTGTACTTAATAACCTCTATGCAAAATGGCAACCAGACAGAGATGATTAAATCTGGCCCTAAATTATTATATTTTTTCCCCAACAGGAATCAATTCATTTACAGCTTTCCAGTTTTCCCAGCCTGCAAGAGGATGATAAATCTAGGAAAGATGACTCTGAAAAAGACAAAGAAAAGGATAAAAACAAAGATAAATCCTCTGAAAAACCCAAGATCAGAATGTTATCAAAAGGTGAATGTGAAAATGTTTCCTTAACTTACTCAGCTTGGATACCCGGTCACAGAATACACTCCAGATTTTACGTGCAAATTCACCTCCCAACAAACTGCACATGATTGTCCGTGTGCATGTGCGTATGTGTGCGTGCGTGTGTGCGTGTGTGTGTGCTCGCGTGTGTGTGTGCATGCGCGTGTGTGTTTGTGTGCGTGCGTGCATGCCTGCGTGCATACGTGTGTGTGTGCACGCATGTGTGTGCATGTGCGTGTGTGTTTGTATGTGTGCATGCATGCCTGTGTGTGCATGTGTGTACACATGTGCGTGTGTATGCAAGTGTGTGTGTGCATGTGCGTGCGTGCATGCCTGTGTGTGTACATGTGTGCACACGTGTGCATGTGTGTGTGCATGTGTGTGTGCGTGTGTCTGCATGCATGCGTGTGTGTGCATGTGTGTGTGTGTGCATGTGTGTGCATGCGTGTAATAGATGTGAAATTTGTATTTTTCTGTCATGGTGTCATTATTTGTGCAGCCGGAAAGTTTGTTTTTAGAATCGCTTATGTTTTTAGATTTTTCATTTGCATTTCCTAGTTTCCAAGGTAAATTTGTAGAAAGCAGTGATCTGCTCTGAATCCACTTGGGTGGATGAACAGAAATGATACCCAGTTTTATATCCTAACTTTCACGTTCATCATTAAAAACAGATAGTGGATTAGCAATTATCAGTCCCTGAGTGACATTGTCCCCAAAGCACCAATCTGTGTGTCATTGCCAATGGCATATGCACCACGTTTGGCCTGGCACAGATGGAATTGGTCTCTGTTACCCGTATGCGATCACATAACATCTCACTTAAAATGCGCAGACTTCCACTTCAACAAGAACTTTCCCCAAAAAGTCATTCCTTCTAACACTGCAAACCTGCAATCCAGACTTCTCACATTGTTGCCATACGTGTAATTGTATAAAACTAAAAGAAAAAAAGAATGAAAACAAAAGCAAAACCAAAACCAGGTTAAGCGGAGGAATGCCGTGAATAAGTATTTTTGCAGTTTCAGGAGCCGTTTTGACGACGGCTCCTGACCCCGCGCTCTGTGAACCACAAAGCTGCTTAGCGGGACTGTCACCGCCGCCGAACACCCAACACCAGATGTGTATGCGCGCGAGAGGAAGTACCGGCCCGAAAACGGGCTTAGAAATGAAGCCTGAGCCAGCATTAGAAGATCTGAAAACTTTGAAACTCTGTTCACGTATTCCTGTGTTTCGCACCGGTGGATACTGAGATAGTCTTATAACAGAACTTGGGTTATTTTGCCTTCTCTGTCTTAAGAGAAAGAGCGCTCCATGGGATCTCAAACTCTGCCGAGTTCTCTCTGTGGGTGGGGAGTACCTGACACATAGAGGTCACGCCCTTGCTGACTTAAAGTACAGAATGAACACATGATATTTGGCTCCACCCACCACCCACCCAGACTACGCCCACGTCCCCTCCTGTGTCAGCTGGGTCTTTCCACAGCTAGGATCTATTGGGTGTGCCCGGAGTCTCATTTCCATTCTGCTGTTATAATGCCCAATGGCTAGTTTTGCGATACGTGTCTTTCCTACGAATAGCTTCATCTAGAATGTACCTGAGCAGGAGGGCAATGGGAAGGGAGGGGAAACCGTCTCTACCCTCCTCCTCACCATCTGTCCTGACAACTGCACCCCACTATTTGTTTCAGATTGCAGCCAAGAATATACAGATTCTACAGGCATAGACCTGCACGAGTTTCTGATTAACACATTAAAGAATAATTCCAGGTAAATTATTAAATACACCTCTTATTTTTAGAAGAGTCAAGTGGAACATTGCCATCAAAGCAGTCCATGCAAATGCTTCTAAGAAGTGCAGACACCTTCTCTGAGGTCTTAAACTATCGCTTGTATTTTCTTGTTTCTGTTGATAGTTTGTATGTTTACTGTTTATAGATAATCGTCATTCTTCTAGTGAATAAATTATAGTTGACAAATTCCGCTTTCCTGGTTATAGAAATACTGCTTAAAGAGAAAAGAATTCAATACCAAATAAACCAAATAGCGCTTTAATGTAGTTATAGAACCATCGCCTTAGGTTTGGCTTTGTTCTAGTTTCCTAGTAATTTCAAAGATGCCATGTGTTGGATGTGCTTTATGGGCCTAATACCTTGCATATCCTAATTAACATTAAAACTGCAAAAGCTTCACTATTATGAAATACTTACCACTGAGGTTGGAAACAACCTTACGTGGCATGCAACCACAGGTACTGGGCAGCGTATTTTAGAGAAAGGTGAGATACAGGCTTGTCCTCGCATCCATGCCAATCCTTGACCGTGCATCCAAATGAACGTTTTGGGTCTTGGGGGAGGGGAAGGACATAAAATCTTTTCATGTTAGCATTTATCTTGCAGGGACAGGATGATACTCTTGAAAATGGAGCAGGAAGTCATCGATTTCATTGGTGACAACAAGTATGTGACATTGCAATGCTGGCTAATTGACACAACGTGTCTTAGATTGGATTTAATTATTCATTCTGGAAAGATTTAGGGATAGATAAAACATTGTTTAATATGCCTGCTGATGTGTTAAATGAAGGTTCTATTGGATTTGGGAGCGATGTACTAATGAGAATTGTTGCTTGGGCCCTGTGTGCTCTTGCTTGTTAAATTCTGACGAAATGGCTGTAAACAGGGGGCCACGGATTAGCATAGAGTCGCTGTAACAGGAAGCGACCCCTTTCATTTCTATTATAGTTTTTTAATGGGCTCCAGCTGGCTGCAGTCAGTTATGCCTGGAAATAATTGTGCTGCTTTCAGTGTGAGCTGGGTAATGACACATCTCCAGATAGGCATCTGCAGGCACGTATTATGTCATATCGTTTGTCCTGTGCCTGGCTCTGTGCACAAGGTGTCACAGACTCCAACAGAAGACATTCCAACAGACACGAAGTTCTCTTTGGTGAGAGAAACGTGCCACGATGAAACCAAGATGTCTGTGGGAGCTGAACGCGTACATCTGTAATAAGTGAGATTTGTCTGGAAATCAGAACGTTCGGGGATGCCAGAGCCGAGATGGGCTTAGTGGTTTGGGTGAAAGAGAGAGTTTTGCGTGTGCACCTGTAAATTGTCCTTCAGGCCAGACACCAAAATGCTGATGGCACTTTCTGTCGTCCTCTCTTTCAGTAATCATTACAAAAAGTTCCCTCAGATGTCATCCTATCAGAGGATGCTCGTCCATCGCGTGGCAGCTTACTTTGGGTTGGATCATAACGTCGATCAAACAGGAAAATCTGTTATCATCAACAAGACCAGCAGCACAAGAATGTAAGCCTATCACTGTATTTATTTAGCATTTTCTTTTTCTCTCGCGGACTCATTTATAAGAGCACGGCATAAAATTCTAAGTCCTTGACATTTAAAATGTGCCGAGTTATTTATCGCTCGCTCTCATCAGCGGGGGTGGCATTTATCTGTAGAAGATTATCCGAGGACAGGCAAGTTTCCCAAATTCAGCCAATAAAGTGGATTTATCCCCTGATCATTGAGCTCCTGAACCATAATTTCTTGCTTCCATCTGTACTCCGTGTGATTACAAACAAAAGCGTGAAACATGTTATGTCAAAATACGCGTTAACTTAAAAAGAACAGACGCTTTCGAGCAGCATTTGCAGGATAACTGCCCTTTTCCTTCCTATTCTGGGTGGTAGACATCTATCTTATTGTGGTTCCTAGAGGGACAGACAGACCAAACCTGGAGACAGACAGCCTACCTCCAAGACCCAATTCTTCTAACTACTGGCGGTGTGGCCTGAACCAAGGCCTTTGACACCTGCCATCTCAGGTTTTTCACTGTAAGATGCCAGTTTTGAGCTCCATGTTATCTAAGCTCTCGCTCCAAAAGGACGGTGGTGGTTTTGGTTCTTCAAATAAATAATTGTCGGCTTCTGTTTGGTGTCTTTTCATGGTCCCACTGAGTCCCCCAAAGCATGAGTAGTTACTGGCTTTGGAAATGTCGCGCTGTGCCTCCTGAGCCCATGTGTCTTTTCAGTGCAGAGTGGGAGCTACTTTTCTAGCAAGGTCCCTGTGTGCGTTAACTGGGGAAGCGGCGCCGGTGGGATAGGTTCTCTGAAGACGGCCCCTTCCCACAGCGTGTGGGGATCGTGTACATCGCGTAGCTCTCAGGGCTTCTGTTTCAGCGAAGGGAGCGTTGGGGTCCATGCTTCAAACGCTCTTTATGTCCCTGTCACCAGAGTTGGGGACAAGTAGGGATGGAGGGGAGGCTCCTCCTCCCCTCAAGGCTCAGTCCGCGTTCAGCAGAGCGCGAGTGAAGGTCGTGATGGAGACGATGGAAGCTGGGGGGTCTGGGGCTGCGCTCGGCCGTGCCGTCAAGGACAGAGTGCTTCGCTTCTCTGGGCTCCACGTTACTTATCAGCAGGGGAATTTGAAGTGGGTGATGTTGAAGAGCCCTTGAAGCTTCAGGATTACGGGGATTGTGGTTGTAGTCTACTGTGCTGGCAACACGCGTTTTCAAACGTATCAGCTTTTCACTTCATCTGACGTGCACGTGGCTCCTGCTGGGAACAGCCGTGGGAAGGCAAGGCCACTGTCCCTTAACCCTCTACTTTTCCTTTCTCCATCAAATACTCGTTGTGGCAGCGATTGCTGCCGTTTTGAACCCTCCATCCGGGTTTCTCCGGGACGCTAAGATTGCACAATTCAGGGGCACAGTGATTGCAAAACAGACCAAGTTGACCATCTCCTTTTCACGTGCTTTCCTCCTCGTTCTGTTCCTGGTCTCTAAGGCCATGACACCAAAGCCCACAGATCACGTAGGTGGTTGATGCAGGTTCTGTGAGCAGAGACGGAGCCCGCATGTTTGATGCACACGGAGCTGGCAGTCCCCGAGTCATGACGAGCGGGGCTATGCTTGAGGCCTAGTGTCCTGGAGAATAGTTTTTGAGGAAATGAAGCATTTTATAAAGACTCTTGGTAAATTTTGAGTGATCATGCTAAGCTTGTCCTTTCTAACGTGGCGAGCACTTGCTGCTTATAGTTATTTACATTTTAATTTAAATTAATTAAATTCCAATAGAATGTAAATGTTCATTCCTCAGTCAGGCCAACCACGTTTCAAGTGCTCGTATTAGACAGATCGTATCTAGAACATTCCCAATATTTCCGCAAGTTCTATTGGGCGGCTCTTCTCTACATCCTTGGGATTCTTGCAAGTTTCCAGGTACCGCGGAAGGACACGATTTGTCCCTTAGAACCTGTAATTCTCTTAATGTCTGGGACTGAGCTTGGCTGTCACAGGCATCATGTTATCATCCTATTATTAGATTTCACTTTGCTTCCAGAACAATCCCAGCTTTTCACACATTTTATGGCCAATTTCAAGCAGACCCCACCTGCTCATGGCTTCAGGAATTGCAAAGAGAGAGCTGTGCAGAGAGCATCTTCAGGTGAGCTCAGCTCTGTGCGGAGCCTGGGCTGACTCAGTCTCCCCTCAGTCCCCGCTCGTGCACACCACCCTTAGGTCCCACTCTGGGGTCAACGCACGCTGACACGAAAAGACGAACAGCTGGAAGTCACGGACTTCCAAGGCGTTCTCTGGAGAGTCCAGCTTGACGACGCTCAGTCCATAGCGGTCAAGCCCTGCTGACCACCCTCTGCTTCAGGGGCTCTTGGGGGTCCGGTGTGGGGGCTGGTCGCTCTCAGGACAGGACAACCGGGTGAATTCATTAGCCTTGCTCGAATCGCAACAAGTCACATTTTGAGGACCTGAACCGCCGTGGGCAGTGTCAGAAAATAGAACTGTTGTGTGGAAAGCTGTGCTTCGGCCATGGCAGGTGTGTTGCCGTGTTGTTTCGGAGGTGAAGTTCGCAATGGAATATGCTCTCCAGGACTTTCTCTTTAAGTCTTAGGTGTCTTGTTTTCCTGTGCTTCCCTACAAATCTAAAGAGTTGTGCTGCCAGAGCAAGGGACACGTGCTGGTCATCGGAACTACATTCATTTCGATGTTGTTCCTGTTTACAGAAAGGACGGAGGCTGAGATGGAGATTCCCAGGTGGCTCCGTGCGGGCCTTGTGCTTGGGGAACACCTGTTCAATGTATAGAGCTTTGTGTTACTCCGATGCAAATGCAGCAGGCCCTCAGGTAACCCACACCCGTGGGGATGGGTAGGTGCCCGATAAATGTACGTAGGCTCTCGGTTAACCGGAACTCAAGCCGCCAGCAAATCTCAAGCAAATGGCAGAAACGTTTTGAGTTCCAGTTAACGGAGGGTCCATGGTACACGCAAATGCGTATTTTCGGTGGAAAGGTAGCCTGGGAGAAATGCAGGAAAACATGGGTGGAGGGTTATGAAAAGGAATAACGCGCTGAGGCAGAGAAAGCACTTTTTCTTGTAGGTTTTCATTTTTCTTTTTCCATGTCTGCGTTGGCATACACGTATCCTCTGACGTGGACGCATCAGCATCTGCGAATCGGCTGGGATTTACTTCCCACAATCCCTGTTTTACAAGCGTTTAAGTAATTGTAGGTTACAACCTACAGCCCGTAACTTGAGAATATGGAGTTTTGCATGGAGGGAAAATAGTTTCACATGAAGCTCAAACTATTTAAGTCATAGCAGAGGACTATAGGTGTGCAAGTACGTGTATTGCACTCACCTCCGGTATTTTCTCTAATATTCTCAGTTATGATATATTTGTACTTTCATGATGGGAAAATTTTGTCTGAGGACAGACTTTTCAGTGAACTAAGTGATATAATCTCTTACCTGTAGCATTGCCTACAGTTTATTCACTGCACTGAGTATCTCTTCTTCCACATGTATTATTTCATCTAATCCTAAAAGCCTAGTTAAAAGCCAGTGTATGTAATTACAAAAGAAAATGATGCACAAACTCAGGTTCAATTTTGGATTTGCAGAGAAGCAATGATTAGCATGGCTGGGATCTAAACCAGAATGTCAAATGCCAAGAACAATCTTCTTGAACAATCTAATGTTCTTTAAAACAGAAGCATCCAGAACATCTTGAGCAAAATCCTCAAGACCACACCCTAGTCTGGTTGGGAATTTCAACTCAGTTAAAGTTTTTGTTGTCTGATAAGAAACAATACTTGATGGAGAAGACATTTTTGAGGGTTAACTCAGTGGTATGAGTAAATAACAGATACCTGTACAATTTGATAATTCTTGCTGGATTTTCTGTGTTTATCACATTTACAAAATGTGATATTTGAACGGGGATGATATCCATTCAATCTGAACCTTGCTCTATTCTGTTTCAAACTTTTTTTTTCTAAAAGTGAGAAAAATGCATTTATCAATAATGTAACTGGAGATGAACCCATTCAGCGTGTTACTGCAAAATTATTGCCATAAGCACCGCAATTGTCCAAATCCGTGGTTTTATGCCACAGCCACAGGCGTGGAGTAGGGTGAAGGATAGAATAACCCAGAGAACGTAGGAAGTAGCAGCCTCGTTCATGTGGGAGGCACGCCGAGAAGGTGCCTCCATCGGAGCAAACTGCTGCGCTTTAGAGAATCAGCACAGGCGCGTCACTGCCCCGGTAGCACCACAGGCGGGTTGGATCCCAGAGCTGCTAGCCAGGGTCAGAGCGGTGCATGACACGGCCCAAGGCCTCGCAGCACCACCAGGGGCCCGCAGGTGAGGGCTGGTGTAGGAACGCCTGTCAGTAGAAGTCACTGCCTTTTTGGTTGAAATAACGAGTGCCGTCATTGAGCTGTGTGTTCCAGTCTTCAGTTCCAGCTCTCTTCCCCCCAGATATGAGGTTTGTGCTATTGAAATGCTACAAATTGAAGAGTCTGTTTGTATATGAGAAGTTTTCCCCTTTCCTTTGTCTCTTTCCGATCTACACTTGCTCTTTTGCTTGTTTTTCTATTTGTTTAACCCAAAGCATCTCACACTTCTTTTATTAGATATCGTCTCGTCTTTCCGTCCTTTTCTTCATTCTAGAGCAGGGACGTAAGCTTAGGGTATGTTGTTGGAGACTAGAAACCATCTACTTGCCCTAGTGTTTTCCAAAGGGCCACGATCGGTCACAGCAAAACCCCGTGTGCATCTGAAAGCCTCTGCACAAGGAAGCATAACTGCTTAACGAGTCCCAGATAATTTTCATGTTGAAAGGTTGTCATCTCTTGAATATTTTTTCTTTTGTCTTTCACATCCACCCACTGTCATTGCCTCAAATCCCTGACTCCAAAAATACAGAGTCAAGAGAGGAAATAGCAAATTCCCTGAAGGGTTACAGGCTCCAGAACCCGAGAAAGGAGATTAGGAGCCCCGAACAGAGGTCAGGGTGACAGCGTGTATGTCCAATACTCAGGAACACGAGGCCCTGACTCCTGAGAAACGGACCTAGGTTTCTGCGTGGCGTGAGGAGTGGTCGTAGTGACACCAGGACTTTGCTCATTGGTTGGCTCCAGAAAGGATGATTAACTGAGCCTGCTGTTTGGTGACGAACTAGAACCCTGACACTTGTTGTAGTGCTAGGGAAGCTTCTCTGCAGCTGAGGCAGTTGAGTCCACTTGGCTGGGCTAAGAATCCTTGGTGTGAGCGATAACTGCTGCACTAAGAGGCAGGACTGTGGGATCGTCCACCGTCTCGGGGGCAGACCCAGACAGGAGTGCACGACAGTCATCGGAGTCAAGGGACACGGGCTCTGCTGAGTTTCCGGAAGGTTTAAAATGGGACTCACTGGTTTTTGACCCTCAGGCATTTTACTCCCTGAGGATGATTAATTGCAACAAAGCAAAGCAAAACAGACCCCAAAATCCCGTGATTTCCTCCCACGTTCATTCTATTTCTTTTCCTTTGGCTGAGAGTATGAGTCGTACCATTAGGGAGCCGAGTGGCCTCCTGACAGGGGTGCTTGCTGAATAATCCTCAGGAGACCAAAGGCCTTAGGGTGGTGAGTGAGCACCCCATCATTTCTACACGTGGCGAATCGACTCTCCACTTCCTCCAGGAATAGCCCTAAACACCATTGGACCTGAAGCCAGAGGTCGGAAACCTAACTAAGAAGTAATTGCATTGCTCTCAGGAAAACCATCAAGTTTTGTTTACTTAACAGACAGCCTCCTCCTTTAATCAATACTCAGACTCGCAGTCAAGCTTATTTCACATTGGTCAAACTCTGCCATTTCTCTCAAAGATTGTATTTTCCCACATTATTCTCAAATACCTTACAGAACTTAGGTTCTGTAGATGAGGCAGTTAAAGCCTAGAAATACGTGTTGTAAGGAGAGAAAATGGGTTTGTTGTATTCCTTTCCCCAGAAATTATTCGTGACCCTTTGAGTGTTGAAGGCACAATTTGTCATTTAATATTGGGAATGAAAGACACATGTACCTTCTACAACATTAGTCTCCTTAATAGAACTTTTTTCCTTTAGAAAGCTTTTCCATGGAGTAATGACTCTTTCAAATTATTTATTTACTTATTTATTCAGCTCACAATATTCTAGGTAGATAAAAGCAGAACATTTTACAGGAATGAAAACCAGATTCATGTCCTGATCTTACCTACTCAGTGCACAGACGACCAAGACTGATTACTCTTCTCAAGTTAGAGGAGCAAGAATTAACGTGAATAGAATCAGTACTCTGAAATGATGATGAAAGCAAGAAGAACCCCAAACCCTCTTTTCTCACCATTACCGACTGGTGTCCTTACAACATCTTAATGTGTGTGTAATTTTCTGAAAATTGAACAGAGGACCCAATTTTCCAATGTTTACACTGAGATAGACTTTAAAACAATGACACCAACACAACTCCAGAACCACAGAACATTCTGGGTTGAGAATTATCCTGGCATAAGAGACAAAACCCATGTTTCTTAAACTGTCAAGCAAAAATTATTTCTCAGGTGTTTAGTACCATGGCTTCAACAAAAGAAGTAATTATAAACCATAGAACACGTCCATCTTCTGTGCAGAGTTTATTTGAAGAGTCAAGAAAATTTTGGTCAGGACTCTGTGTGTGCGCGCGCGTGTGTGTGTGTACAAGTACACAGTGTATAATAAGTACAAGACTGTGTGTAAGTGTGTAAATACATTATCTGTGTTATCCAGTTTGGTAAGCTGGCCAGACACCCCATTTTAAATGGTATCGTCCCGTTTCAAACAGTGCGTTAGGGTCAGCCTCGTCTCACTGGGCTAAATTCAAGGTGTCAGTAGGCTGACCAGACGTCCCGTTGGAAGTGGGACAGGACCGTTGTTTTCTAGCCCATTTAAAATGGGGCATCTGGTCAGCCTAAGTTTGGGACAGTTTAGAGAAAGTCTCACTGTACACATACATACTGTATATAGTGCGGCCCTAAACATGCAGTGCTCACTGAGGGCTGGGGTCATGGTGTGGTTCTCTCCGTCTGCAGCTATGCTTCCTGGAGACAGCAGACTTAAACTCATATCCTGAGGGCTCCCTTGGTTGCTTCTAGATCCATCCTTAGAGTTGGCAGTCATTTCAGCACTTGTGCCTTGAGAAAAGTTTGGGGGCACACTTGAAGGCAAGAGCCTGGTCATATATAATGAATAGTGAGTCTTCTTGGGTTGTGTTCATCTTAAGGTTTCTGATAGTGAAGAGGACACTAGAATGTTTTCGTGGCTTTTTAGAAAAGAGATAATTGGGGCATAGAGTAGAACAATAAGTTGTCGTGTATTGGTAGAAAGTGTTAGCTTTCCGCTAAATTACACGCTTAAATGCTAGACTATAACTATTGATACAACATCTTCCAACAATAAATTGGAATCTGCCACGTGAATTAGCTACCTCCCTAATATCTTTCATCCCAACCAGACTCCTTCCAACCTCGTAGCCTTTCTAGATTTCATTGCATTCCCAGGGGAACAGAGCCCCCAGGTTCCAGACCCCTGTCCTTCCCACCATCCTGGGCTTCCAACTAAGAATATGAAAAACAGCCTTTCTCTACACAAACCAAATTTATCTGGCAATTCCACATCAGTTAAAGCATGCCCATCTCTCCGGACCTCCTCACCAAGTGAAATGCTACGTTTTCACGTAAGCTTAAATGGAATACTTTTACACACATCATTATAACATGTAGGTAAAACATTTTAACACCAAGAAACAAGAATCATATTCAGTAATTTCCGAAGAAAATTTTTACTTGCTTATATGAAAGAGATGACTCAAACCAACGTTTATACAGATTGGATCTAATTAAGGTTAGCACGAACATAAATGGTTCGATATTCATTGCTGTGTTATATGTTTAGATTTTGGCTACTCAGAAAGATGTGAGAAGTGGTAAGAATAGCTTATAGCATTCACTGAATGCTCTACTGCTGCCTGGCCTTGGGCTTGACATTGTACTATCTCATTTAGTCCTCCCAAGCACTTAAGGCAAATATCATTACTTTCAGTTTATACAACATAACGATGTTAAGTAACTTGTAGGAAGTCTCCCAGCTAGTAAGCGGTAGAGGTGAAAAGACTCCGTCATGTGCATTTTCAAAAGAAACATTTTTTAGGCTTGCTTATCATTATTTGTGTGTGAATTGTTTAAAACGTAGTTTAATTACTTAAACCATTGCTCTGTTAAATTTAGCATGCTAGTTTCAGTCCCTGTTTGTAAAGTTAGTGGGCTAGAATGCATTGAGTTTTGGGGAGAGCAGACCTTTGAGTCATTGGATGTATTAGTGCTCGTGTAATGTTGACATGAAAGAACAGAGACCTTAAAGAAAGGGAAGTGCCAGGCCTCTCTTCTTCCTTTGCCTTTGTGGCAACTTTCAATGTACACTCAGACTTGCAGAAACGCGCCGTCGTGTTAAGTGAAGTAGATCTGGAATGCGTGCCCCTTAGGCCATGCTGCCAATACCAGGGTCACACGGGTCCGAAAGAACCAGACTCACAAACAGAGTGTTCCAGGTCTGAACGTGATTCCTTTCTCGCATTACGTGTTTTCTTTCCTTTCCTCATTCCTCTTCTCTTTCTCTACATCATTCTAATTTGGATTTCCCCGTTAGAGAAGAAGAAAAAAGGTTGAGATTGGACACCATAACTTATTATTATCATTATTTATCAGTAATAAATGCATGTTTCGATGAGTATATATCAGGAAGAACATAGCAGTAAAGGGGACAATTCTTGCTTGTTTGTTTACATATGTTGGAAAGTCTTAATGTGATAAGCCACGAGCAGAAGCAGGAAGCACAATTAATCCTGGTAATTTTAAAACTAGCAATGCAGCAGACAGAGTAAGAGTTGGTTCGACAAAATAAAATGGCTAAATATCCATTTTAGCTGATTATAGAATCATATAGGCCATGAAAGAAGATTTAGAAAATATTCAGAATAACAGAATATAGTTTCAGTGTCTATAATCCGATGATTTAGATACAACCCACTTATAAGTTGTTGATTTTGTTTTCTTTCTAACCTAATCGCTTTTGTTATTTTGTTATTATCAAATACACCTTTAATATAATAATCACAAATGTATGAAAGGTTAGCAGTAAAAGTAGCCCAGGATCTTACCGTCTAGGGACAGCAACTGGACTCTTCTTATTATCTATGATACTTTTGACATAAATATGGTCACGGTATATCTATCCATTTATACATTGCTTTTCCATGTTAGCAAAAAGTATTGAATATCATTTTATAAAGCTACATATTGCATGTAGAGATATTTTAAGTTACTTGACAAGTCCATGATGGATTTCCACTGTTTTGCTGCCTTGATCGATGGAACTGTGCATGAATTTATTACCTTTGGCTGTGTTTTCACTCTTAGAAAGGGAATCATTTGGTCAGGGTGGATTGACACCTTTAAGGCTGTCAGTGCCCATAGCCAGTTTGCCGGAGCAGTGGTACCAATTTAAGAGAAGATAACCTTACAGAGCTTGTTGTTGTCTGAGTATTCTTCTTAATTTTATTGTTGCTCATGAGTAGCCTTAAAGGAGGGTCAGTGTGTCTCCTATGCTAGTTGGAAGGGCTCTGCTTGTATCTACACTACACAATCACAATAGGAAGAATAAAATGAAGTTTCAAAGGTGTAGAGAATTGAGAACGTAAGTTTGAAAGATGCTGATGAAGGACGCCTGTTAACACAGCATGAAAAGAGGCTAAAATGGTATAAAATGACAAAATAATAGTGGATATTGTCAAATACCTCAAGAAGAAAAATGTTCGGAATCTTTAAAAAGAAATCATCAGTTGTAAATATTTTAATTGAAAATTTTAAAGTCTAAGGGACCAACAGTGCCCCTTAGACTCCTCTAATTTGTCATTAAACTGTTTTGCATGCATGTCTTAGGCCCCCCAAAGTGTTTTATCCTGCTCTGTGCAGCAACATTGTTTGTTAAGATATTGATGCATCTTTCAGTTATTCGGTGTCCAATTCCAAGACTTTACACACATCCATATGTAATAGGATTTGATTCTTCACGTGCGTATATGTGGACGGAGAGGACAGGCAGGGATCAAGCTGAACCATTTGGAAGAAAAGTAATAAATTTGGTCTCAAGAAACTGGCAGTAAGAATAAATAACTGAAAATACCTCCAGGTCCAAAATTTCAAAAAATAATTATAAGGAGCGCTCATGTCTTCTAACCTTCAAGAGAAAAAATAACTAACACCGGAATTGATTGATTCGAAGAGAACTGTCTTACACGGTATTTCAGCCACGCGGCCGCTCAATTCATGAGCTGGGTCTGGTCAGACACGAGGACTTGATTCTGATTGTTGAAAGGCTGCGTTGGGGATCCCAGGGCTGTTTGTTCACTGCCCATGGACAGTGAGTTTCACAACAGATACCTGCTACGAATTGTGGGAAAACATTTTTTTTTTTTAACCTTAGGAGAGGAGACTTATTTTTTCAAAAAGAAATAGTAACTTCATTTTCTCTGCTTTTTGATGATGATGTAGATACATCTAGAAATAATAGCTCACGGGCTAAAATGCACCAGAAAAAAGAAAATTAAGTACATGTGACTCATGGCCATGAGCGATGCATTAATAATAAACCCTAGTTATGGTTAATTTAATAAATACCATGATGTTTTGCAGATTTTGAGAAGTTTTTCTTAGAGTTACATCCAATATTGACACGTTAAAAGTAATTCATTCCTGTTTTGTAAAAATGTCCATAATATATTACTTTAGTTCCATTTATTTTATGGGTAAAAGATAATATTGTGATGATGTCAAATTAGTGATATCAAGGATTTTTAGAAGCTATAATATAATGGTGCATTACCAGTAATTTTTAGTTTAATCACATGAAATACATCAGGTACATACTATGCTTTTCATGGGCTTCAACTGCAAATTTCTCTTTAGATCTAAGTTTTAGACAATTCTCTATAAAAATCAACCTGGAAAAGTCTTACTGGGTTTAAATTATTGCTTTTATACAAACTTCAAATGGTTACTTTATAATCACTCAAAATATTTTTGGAAAATCAGGAAGGGATTAATAATTTCAACCATTAATTCCTAATGTTTGAAAAAAATTTTAAATGAGATATCTGAAAAGCAGTTATGAAAAATTCCTATTGCATAATTTTATATCAGAGTAAGAATATTCTTGCTCTAAATAATATTGACATTATCGATTAGAAAAAGCCTCTTTGACTTCCCTTTGTGGGATAAATGCATTTTCCTAAATGTGTCCTGCTATGAAAATCCAACCAGCAAAATGAACAAATGTACGTGAACTTTCAAAAACAACGTTTGAACAGCTCTTCCTAATTAAACTGAGAAGTTCCCAAACGAGAACTATGATTCTCATTTTTGCTCCTTTCCCAAGATAACCTTCATATTTTAAAAACTTTTTTTTAATAACATGAGTATTTTTGGTCAACTTGAAGCAACACCTAAATTTGATTTTGAAAGATCTGCCTAATGTTCAAAATTTAAACTTATGCCCCTAGTAACCAAACTTTCCCCTGTTCTGTTTTATAATTCTAACATTTATGACTCCATGTCTTATTCAGTGACGCTTTGATGTCTCCCTTAATCACAGTGATTTATATACAGTTGTACTAAATTTTTATTCGTTTATATGTTGGTTCATTTATTCATCTCACCAAATGTCTCCTGTGTGCCAGATACTGTTCTAGGCACTGAGGAGTGAGTCCTTAAAAAATAAGGTTGCTACCCACACCGGCCCTCCATTCCAGCTGTGGTTAGTTAGCTGAAATCTCACTCCAAGTGGTTTTCTTTTTAAAAAAGAATTTCATTGAAAGCCAATTCAGCTTCTCCTCACAAATCAAAAAGTTCACATTCTGAGACCATTTTATTTCTTAAAAAAAACAAAAAAACATTACGGACTATTCACTACAAATACAAGAAACATACCTGCACATCGAGTGGTGAGCAAATCATTTCATTTACTGGAGAGCTTGGGGAGAGCAGGAGGGACTTGCCTGGCACTCGTACGATCAGCATTTGTATCTCAGTTAATATCTCAGTTTTACTTGCTGCATAAAAAAACAGTATAACTAAGTATCGGTGAAAAATGTCGGGGTGCTCCCATAATTCCGGGAGCGTTACTGTTTACAGTGACCTGCGATGACTCATGCTATCATCACACGCTTTTACAGGATGGTAAGTAGTTGGGGTGCACTGTGCTCACGCTGCACTGCAGGTGTGTAGTCTCTCTGCTGTGAGCCGTCTCGTCACTGCACAACGCAAGTTCACTCTGCTCCCTTCGTGTTCTGATTGTGAGGTGTCCTTTTTGCCCCCCCAAGATGGTTTGCTGTCCTCTATTACATTTTAGTTTTGGTGGAAAACATGCACATTGACCTTTAAGATGGTGTGATGTGGGGTTTTCTTCTGCGTTGTGAGGGGTGAGGCTCTGGCCCATCACCTAAGTGAGTCTGAATCACAGTTCTAGAAAGACGTGGTGCTTGTGGCTTAGTGGGCAAACGTATGAACTCAGATCCAAAACGATCACGAAGATACGGCTTCTTTCTCTGTAAAAGAGGCCGAAAGTACTTCGACACCGAAGGTTTATTGTAATGACTAAATACGGCAATGATAGCACTTTGCAGACATACGTAATTCTGAAAGCTGTCACTTCAAGACAATGCTGTCACTTTGCGCAAACACGTAGTTCTGGAAGCTGTAACTGGTATCGGTCCAGTTTTCTGGAATAGTTAGTGTTGTAATTTATGTACATGCATTTAAGGAAAGAAGGACTCTCACCAAGATTTGAATTACACACTTAATGAATCCTTTGTTTTCAAAGTGCTGTTTGCTTACTTTGGGGTCCGTAATGTGGTCACCCACATTAAACAGCAGACTGTGAAGGGGCCTCCCGGTGACTGAATGCATAATGAGCCCAGTAGGGACAGAAAACCCACTGGGCCTTGGAAGTGATTCATCAGATATGACAGAGACACTTTAATGAGAGTCATAAATTACAACCGCTCGTAAACGCAGATGAAGACTTGGGCGCACCCCACGGGGGTGATCCCGAGCCCAAGTCATTCCCTGAGTTCTGGAGGGTGCGGTGGGGCCCGTGGGACATTCGTCAGGAAATGGAGCCCTTTCCTGTAATAGTACAACATGATTAAGAGGGCTTAACCCGATCAATTGCCTGATCGATGATGTGTCACGGCTCGGGGCGTTTTCCCCGTGCTCATCAGTCATCACCTCGTTGAAACAAAACATCTGTAGCTTCTCCGGTGACTGCACTGATTTACAAGCCACCGACGAGGAGGTCAGGGCCTCCTGGGTCAGGCTCCAGAGCAGGTGTCGTTGAAGACACGGAAACGGTTTATCAACGATGCTCCCTCCTGCAGAGCAGGAAAACACCCGGGAAGGAGGAGGGGATGGGGGCCTTCTCCTAGCTTCCAGACCTCGGTGAATGGACGTGTCACTCCCAAGTTATAAGCGCGTCTGTGTGTTCTAGAATATGGGCGGGGACGCGATGAAATCCAAGGGTGACGGAGGTCCAGGTAACTGCAGGGAATGTCTAGACCCCATGTAGGCAGAGGTGATAAAATAGCAGGTAACTCAGCCGTGGGGAGCAGCACGCAGAAACCAAGACTGCGACAGCCGACCGCCCGGAGGTGCCCTACCCCCGGGGAGTGACGTCACACCTCCGACGTGTGTGTTCCCAGGGACTCTAGAATCGAAACCACGTGCAGATGTTTTTTGTAAAGTTGAATGCCACTGTGGGGGGAACAGCACTAAGCAATACGTGTGCGCGGAGGGGAAAGCTCTTTTATTGATGTGTTTTACTTTGCTGGCAGACCAGAGCAAAGGTTTTGTGAACATTTAAAAGATGACAAAGGTGAAGAATCCACGCAGCGGTTTATCTTGAAGCGCGATAACTCTAGTATTGATAAAGAAGACCATCAGGTTGGTTCTCGAGTGTGAGAGTGGCTGCCATTGTTCTGGAAGGCGGGCTGACGGATGTTCTTGTGGTCCCCCTGTCGTGCCTCCCTGCCCCCCGGCTCTCCCCGCCCCCGCGGCCCCCCGCCTGCCCCTCCGGCGTCCGGCGGGTCGCACCCACTCTGTGTCCTGGCCGCTTCAGCAATGGCTCTGTGTGGGGGCTGCATGGGTGGCGCTTGGCTCAGCTCCCGCTGCATGGGTCGGGGGGTCAGGGTGCCGCTGGCTCTGCGCTGCCGGGAAAAGCTTCGTCAGTCGCGATCCCCGGTGTCCGTGGCGTTCCGGCAGCCGCTCCACTCCCTGCGGCCTTGTCCCCCCGTTGGGCACAAACTGGGCTGGATTATCCGGACGCACCGACGGCCAGCTGGGGCAGCCGTGAAGGACAAAGCTTGTTACGGCGAGGACAGGCGGACGGCGCCACCCTCCCGCCCACCTTCGCAGAGAAGAATCAAGTCGACGTCGGCGTCGCCCGCGCTTCCCTTGCCGTGCTCTCCCGTCTGCGTGACTTGCCTGCTTGCCTGCATGCACCGTGGCGGAACGCTCTTGCTCTGGGTGTGTGTTTTGCTCGTGGGGAGACGTCTGGCTGCCGTGTTCGCGGGACCCCCGTGAGGGCAGAGAAGCTTCACTAAACCTCTCTTCCAGCTGGGGGCGTGGGAGCCGGGCAACGGGCAAGAAAACGCAGTAAACGGCGCGGGAAAACACATTTTCGATGCAAATAAGCACAGCAGAGAGTCATACAAAGGCCATTGCAATTACACTTTGTGTCTGTGACAATCAAATCGATTTTTTTTTTTTTGAAAATGACTTTGCTTTAGAATTCGTGCGGGCAAGGTAACGAGCATCGCGCTCCGTCGTCGTCGTAATTACTCCCGCTGAGTCAGAGCGCCCGTCTCCGGTGCCCCCCTTTCCGAACCTGTCCGTCACTCGTCCTCGCTTCCTCCCACCGCCACCGCCCCGCCACCGCCGCCCCGCGCCCTGGCTTGCCGTGACTCGGAGACACGTGCCCGTGTCGTGTTCGAGTGGGCGTGCGCTGAATGGATGGGCGAGCGTGGCCGGGGCCGGGCGTGTCATCAGGAAAGACAGAAGTCACGTGGGAAGGGGGCTGAGATGCAGGACGCGGTCCGGGTGACCAGAGGGCGGTCCTCGTGCTGGGTTCTTTGGATTGCTGCCTTAGGAGGTCTTGCTGGTGACCCTGAGCACCCTTCGACGTTAGTCCCTGCTTTCCCTGCAATTCCTAGGATCGGGCGTGGGCAGGGGACCAACGCGAGGGGACGGACAAACCGTGCCCACGTCCCCCTCTCCGCCTGTGGCTTCCTCTGCTGCCGTGTTCTGTGTCTCCAGTCCCCAAGGTTCCACAGCCATCTCTCCCCGAGTCCCCTCCATCCAGTCACGTTCTCCTTTTTGTTCTTCTTCCTTCCGAGTCAAACCTCACACAGTCTAGCAAAGGACACGGCCGGTCGCTGAGGAGGTGTCACACGGCTGAGCCGGCCGCATGCCGAGGCACACCCGGCGCTCCCTTCCGGAAGCACCCACGGCCCTTGCCTCCAGCAGGGAAGCCGCCAGGAGCAGCAAAGACGTCCTGGCGTCGCTGGTCTCGCACACAGCACACGCAGACACCCCACCCCGGGCGCCGTAGGGACCGGCGGGAGGGGGCCCCTCCGGGCCCCGCTGGTCTCAGCGAGCACCTCCTTTTCTCCTCACCGCTGCCCTGCGTAACCCTCCTGATTTCTCTTTTCTGTTCAGCAAAACAGAATGCATCCATGTAGAGGTGACAGACGAAGTAAATCAATGGAAGAGAGAGAAGAGGAGTATCAGAGAGTGAGGGAGAGAATATTTGCACACGATGTGAGTAGTTGCTTTCCTCACCTCTGCAGTGCAGCCCCCCTCCCAGCAGCGAGGCAGCCTCAGTCCCCCCCGGCCCCGGTGAGCTGGCAGGGACCCAGGAGGCTGGGGCCACACAGCAAAGATGGTGGTGGCAGCGAGAGGTGCTTCTGGAGGAGGGCCTGGTGCAGGGACGTGGTGGAGAAGCGCGTGTCCCTAGGGTGACCTGTGCGGGAAGGGAGCCCTGACGTAGGTCGGCTGCGTGGACGTCAGGTGCAGAGCCGGGCACCGGGTTTGGGGCTGCGCCGGTGAGCCCGTGGCAGCCGGCGGACACGGATGCCGCTGCTTGGTACAACCCTGCGCAGGGACGAAGGGGACACCTGCTGGCCACACGCGGCCAGGTCTGCAGGGGCGGGCGCGCGTGGGTGTGCGCAGCGTGAACAGCGAGACGCGTCCCCCCTCCGTTTCAGACCAACGAGGT